>PVJN01037881.1:0-20662 GCA_004026805.1 Lasiurus borealis
GGTCATCCCAATGCCCTCTGCCAGCTTTGTCACCCCTTACTGCCCCCCCTCCTGCCAGCCTGGTTACCCCCATCTGCTCCCATAGTCAGCCTGGTCACCCCCAACTGCCTCCCCTGCCAGCCTGGTCACTGCACACAGCCTGCTGTTCAGTTGTTTGGTCAACCCTTACTAACTCCCCTCCAGCCTTGTCGTCCATGCAGCCTGTGTTCGGTCATCCATCCAGTAGTTTTGGTTGTGATGGCCCCTGGCTTTTTATATATTAGGATAGCTAGTTAAGCACTGGCTGGTTTGGCTCAATGGATAGAGCATCGGCCTGCAGATTGAAAGGTCCCTGGTTTGATTCCTGTTGAAGGACACACACCTGGGTTCTGGGCTTTATCTCCAGTAGGGGGCATGCAGGAGGCATCTAATCAATGATTCTCTCTCATCATTGATGTTTCTCCTCCCTTCCTCTCTGTAATCAATAAAAATATATTTTTAAAAATAGCTAGTTAATTTTGTATAAAAGCAAGAAATGGAAGCATATGAGCAGTTTTGTTTTTAGAGTATCTAACAGTTTATAAATAATTTTCTATACTTCAACATAGGTAGTTGTGTGTTCCTGTTCCTGTTACTATATTCTGAGTTCTTATTCCTGCTAATAAATTGTGACTTAATATACTTCTGTGCTGAGATTTCTGGAACATAGTATTATGATCTGACAGAACAAGGTTATCTTATAACATGTTGGATGGCAGCCTTTTCAATAGAAAGTTACCACAATCCATGCTCATTTTTCTCTCTCCCTCCACTCCCCCCGCACCTCCAACCTGGCTGAACTTCCCATTTGTATTATTTCCTAGGGCTGCCATAACAAATGAGCACAGACTGGTGCCTTAAAATAACAGAAATGTATTTTCTCACAGTTCTGCAGGCTAGAAATCTGAAAATCAGTGTGGCAACAGAGCCACCTCCTCTGAAGGAGCTGAGGCAGAAAGCTGTTCCATGTCTTTCTCCTAGCTTCTTGTGGTTGCCAGCAATCCTTGGCATCTCTTGGTTTGTAGCTGCATCACTCCAATTTCTGCCTCCATCTTCCCCTGGCATTCTCTTTACATCTGAGCATCTCCATCTCCCTCTGCTTTTAGAAAAACTAGTCATTAGATTGGGCCCTCCCTAATCCCAGTATGGTCCATCTTAATTGATTGCATTTGCAAAGATTTTCCAAATAAGGTCATATTCACAGGTATGATAGGGGTGAGGTGGGCAGAGTTAGGACTTCAACATATTTCCTTGGGAGACACAATTCAACGCATATTGTACTGTGACACCTGTTATTGTTTATGGCTTCCTTCTAGAATATTTCTTTACTAATACCTCTCCTTATTTTATTGTACTGCAGATTAAATTAGAAATACACATGTATCAGTTTTAGAGAGAGAGTCAAAGACTAAGAAGAATGTATGAAGAGCAGACAAATCTCCATCCTATATAATAAAAGGCTAATATGCAAATCGATGAAATGGCAGAACACAAGTCTCTATGACATGCACTAATCACTAGGGGGCAGACACTCAATACAAGAGTTGCCCCTTGGTAGTCATTGCACTCCCACAGAGGGAGCACTGCTCATCCAGAAACTAGGCTCATGGCTGGTGAGCACAGCAGTGGTGGCAGGAGTCTTTCCTGCCTCTGTGGCAATTGGATATCCCCTGAGGTCTCCTGGACTGTGAGAGGGTGCCGGGTGGGCTGAGGAACCCCACCCCTGAGTGCACAAATTTTGTGCACTGGGCCTCTAGTCTTAGCATATTTCTCCATTGTGTCCCCTGGACAGTAGAGCTCTGGGCACCTGTATAACTGAGTATCTCCTGAGCATTCCACGGCCTGGAAGCATGGTGCCCTGCACTCAGAAGCCTGCTTCCCTTGGTGCTAGCATCTCTGGTGAGGTAAGTGCCTGACATCTCAAACCAAGATAACTAAAAACCTGGCAAATATTAGGCACTCAATAAATACATCCCATATAATGAAAGCCTAATATGCAAATCAACCGAACAGTGGAACAACTGGTAGAATGACCAGTTGCTATTACAGGCATTGACCATCAGGAGCAGACACTCAATGCAGCAGCTTACCCCAGCCTGCAGGACCCAGGTCAGCCAAGGCAGGTGCCAATGGGGGCCCCCTGATTGCCCCACTAGTCCCCCTCCTACACAGGCAGGTGCCAGGCAAAGGTGGATGCCAGTGGAGCCCCTAAATGCCCTGTCAGCCACCCTACAGATCGACCCCTATTGCTGGCTAAGCCTGGGGACAATACCCATGCGTGAATTTCATGCACCAGGCCTCTAGAATTAAATAAGCGAATAAATAAATGAATCCTCTAAAATATAATAAAAAAAGTACCTGATCCTAGATTTGTCCAGATAAAACCAGGCATCACTAGAACAAAGAATGTTCCAAGTTAGCAAAAGTAAGGTATTTCCCTTAACCCAGTGGGAACACTCTAGAATAAAGAGTAATCCTAACAGTTGTAGGACATTCTAACTGAGATGTTGATCAAGCACGATAACTAGAAAGCAACAAAATGAAAATGCACTTTTTTCTTCACAATCTTTTTCCAGTGCAATACTTTAAGTCACAATGCTTAGTGTCTACTTGTTAATGAGAAAGCCTGGTCTTCTGCTTTGTCAGCACTTTAAACCTGACCAACTCAGACAGTACCAGCCACCCCAAGGCCCTTCCTTTCCCAGCTACAACTTCTTCTTCTTACAAATCAGGACTTTTGGTCCAATTTATATTACATTGAGAAAGAGTGTACACCTTTCTTGATGAGGAGAGTGGTTAATGCTGAGCCCACCTGCTATTTAAAATCTTCCTTCTTGGGATACTTACCTCTGGAGACATCTCAAACCAAGATTACTAAAAACCTGGCAAAGATTAGGCATTCAATAAATACATATTACATGAATGAATAAATAAATAAATGCTCTAAAATATGACCAAAACATGCTCCCCTCTCCCTTTACTCCACCTCTCCAGTGGGCTAGGTTCACCTTCCTTATCAGGCAGCAGTTCCCAATTTAGCCTCTTGTTTTCTCCTGGATGAATGTCATATAGAACTCCCTATTGAAACCCCACCACTATCCCAGGCATCGTAAGAGGCAAGGTTTAAAAGGACTCCAATCAGCTCATTGCTTTGACTCTGTACCTTGGGAAACTTCATGAGAAAAAAAAAATCAGGCATTCTTTAAGATGCCGATTATTTGGTGACAGTACTGTTTCCACTGATCCCAAATCAATATAAATCTCTCTCTCAATGCTTTAGGCCAATGGCTACTGTCTTTCTACTTAGATAACACACAACACTGACTTGTGTCAGACATGTTATCCACTAAGCATCCTAAGGACAGGGAATGGTATCTTGAGGCTACCTGTCATTCAGCTTGACAACAAACAGAAGGGAGTACCTCCTCCTTGTTCTTAGGAGTTGGAACTCTGTGGGCAGCAACTTATCTTCAGGATCCACTATTTAGCCTCTCATTTCTCAACCTGTTTGTAGCTTCCTTGTGAAAGTGAGACTCCCTCACTCTCTTCAGATACTTCCTGAGAAATGGCTGCCCAGCAGTCTGGCACATTACTTTGAAATTCCACATCTTTGGGGCCCAGTTGATTCAACTGAAGCTTAGAAACAAAGAATCCAACTGTGTGAACATGACATCAGTAACTAGGAATCTTGTTTCAAAAGTGCATAGTAATTTAGTAATTGGTAAATGACTATAGGCAGTTTTTCCTCATTTTTTTATGTTTAGAGCAGTAAGTAAATAAAAAGGGGAATTGACTTCTAACATGGTTATGCTAAGCTTTGGTATAGCCATGACACCATGTCTTGTTGACTATGCAAATTAATTATATGGTCTCTGGGGAAATAGCCTTTGGAGTGTTCATAGCCCATCTAAATCTGTAAAATGAAACTAAAAATAATTACCAAACTTCCTAACTAATTTTAGCTCTGAATTCAGCCAGTCTACTAATTCAAATAAGTTAGTAAAATGAGGCATTGGCAGCATTACATATAGCACCACATGATGGTAAAATGTAATTCAGGTTAGAATTCAGTCCTCCAATGTCTTCCACCTGCACTCACAGTGGAATCCTAGGTCCTTATCATAATCCATGAGGCTCTAGTATGAGCGGGAGGTATCTAGACTTTTTCCTCCTTTTCTCACCTTAATTACTGCCTTCCAGATACCCTAGTTTTATATAGGACTCTTAGCTTGTTGCATTTTATAATGTCTCTATCTTAGTGGTTCTTACTTGGAAGTAATTTTGCAAGTCTGGAGACATTTTGGTTGTAACAAAGAGGTGGGAGATGCCATCACCATCTACTGGGCAGAGGCTAGGGATGCTGCCTCATATCCTAAAATCACCTACCAACTCCCATAAAAAATTATGAGTTGCCCTTAAATGTCAGTAGGGCCAAAGTAGACAAAGCCTGCTCTGGCTGCCTGTTTACCCACAAATATCCCCATGGCTCTCCTCACTCTAGCTTCAGCTCAAAGCTTTGGTGAAATGTTCTTCCAACATCTTAGCTAACCCAGCTCAGATTGCACCCCACCCTCTCTCTCCTATGTCATCACTGTGAATTGCTTATTAGGAACTTTGTTTTATTATCTCATTCTCACATAATCTCTAGTCCTAGCAGAAGATTCCTCATCCTTCACTTTCACGGATGTATACTCACATCTGAGCAGCGAGGGGTACATAATTATATGAATTAGCATGGGTTGCATTAATGAGACAGAGAGAAAGGCACATGAGTTAGTAAGTAGCTTAAATATTTTTTTTTCTGAAACACTTTGCTGGGTCAAAAAAAGGGGTGGCGATGGTGAGAATTCAAGAATTGACTTGCAAAAAAACAGCAGGGGTTTTCAGAAGCAATGGATTAACAGATGGAGATTTTCAATGGCATCAGAAATATTTTAAAGGCCAGTAAATCAGAAGAGTGTTGGAACATAACACACACTGATTTTATAGTAAACATAACATGGCCACACAATGGTGACTCACACTTCCATAGAAGTAATGCAGCCCTGCAGTGAACAAGTTCTGTTGAGTGAGTGGCAAAGAGGGGAAAGGCCGCTAGGTCCCTCATGAGGACAGAAAGGGAACCACTGCAGGAGCTGAGAATATTACTTTAATTTTACCTCAGAACTTAGTCCATTTCCTGCCATTTATGTCAAGTCAGCTGTCTGTGGGTGCCAGCTTTCTCAAAGCACACCCGATGAATGTTGCCTTCCGGCTTGGTGCCTGAGGAATAGGAATGGCATCCTATTCCCTGCTGGTCTGATGGCTCAGCCTTCAATCTCTGTTGATCATTCAGCACAAGAGAGAAAATGGCATTCCCTGTACAACTGGAATGCTGCTGAAATTTGCTTATTATTCCTTATCGACTCAGGTCTGACTTTTAAGGTAGCAAGATTCCCCCATTTCCCCATTTCCCTTGGTATGCAAGGTTGTGGGTTAGAGGCAGGGATAAGCCACCAGGAGTGGTGACATGAAATCTCTATCTCATGAAAGCACCCTGATTCACCCTAGTTTCACTTTTAGTCAAAGGGCAATTGTGCTACTGGCTTATGATGGGAGTCCGTGACCCTCTCAGAATTAAACTTAGAAGAATGCTTATGTGCCTTTAAGTTTTATCCTGAGAATAGTCTCCATTGCAGCATTGGAAGTTCTAGCACACCTTCTCTCTTTGGGCATTCTACACTCTGGGAATATTCCCTATTTGATGACATAGTCAATTATAAAATTAGTACAAACTGGAGCCCATTTCGATGAACTTGGTAGAATCTGCTTACACATTATCCACATGTTTTCTCTTCAAAAAGTACAAAAATTTAGTGAAAGAACCTATGACTCACCCACAATCATATGGAATCTATGGGTTGATGAGAAACTATTCCTGAACATCCTGTTCGTGTGCTTAGAGAAAACATGAAGTGAAGAAAAGAGAAGAAAACAGGTGCTGTCTCGTTATGGCAAGAGTTCCATCCAGCAAAATAAACAGGGACAAAGGAGCTGACTCTTCCACGTGGTCCCCAGCCCATTGTTGCTCCTTCTAAATATGTTGCTTTTAAAAATTAAGGAACTTATTGTTGACACCTCTGTGTTTCCAGTTCACAGAAAGGTGTTAGGAGAAATTTGGGAAAGATGGCCTGCTTTGGAAGGAAATGGTGAAGCATAGCAAAGGGGAAGTTATGGATTTTTCGCAACTAAATTCAGATGGCTAAATCTGAATTAAGAGAAGTAAAGGATGACCAATGTGAGATGCTCACCTCCTGCTTTCTCCTCCTACATTCCTCTGTCACACTTAGGAGAGGGACGAAGGTGTGATCTCCCCCGACTCTGCCTGAAACTTGTGACAGATGAGGAGGGATGGCAGTGATCAGAATATTGAGTGCCAAGTAAACTTATAGTAAGTGGCAAACACTTATACTAAAGAAAAACGCTGTAACTTCTGCATCGACCTACACAAGGAATTATTTATATTAACGGTGCCTTTTGCTTTACTTCACATAGACATATGCAATATCAGTGCAAAATTATCATATACCTGGGATGGGGTGAAATGGAGGTGAAAATATTTTGTCACTTGGTAATCCTGACCTCCAGAAAGCAAGTGAAGTTTCTTTGGGCATTAAAGGTGCTGCTGTGACATGTTTTACAGATAGCCAGATTCCTATATTGACTAACCCTTGACCTCCACCTTCACGTCAAAAATAAACCATCAGTTTCAATAAGATGTGTGAGTGGATCATTATCTCCTTCTTTGAGGCTGTAAATCTGATAGAAACTGATACAAATTCTGATTGTGTATATTTATGTTGCAATGGATGATAGAGAAAGAAAAGAAAAACCAAGGACTGCTAAGTCTGAATTTCACATTAAAAAAAAAAGGTCCTAACATGTTCCCTGTCCTCTAAGAGCACATGGACATATTAAAAAAAGAGAAGAAAAGAAAAGAACAGAGAAGAAAAGAAAAGGCCACTGTGTTTTAACAACTATGGCTAGTAAATAAAATATTCAGCAACCAAGTCTCAGGTTATGTGAAAATAATAAAAAGTATGGTGAGTAATTCTTTGTGGAAACTCTATAAGCTGTGTTAGGCACCTGTCAGAGGCAGGACAGATGAGGACATACATCAACCCTGTGAGAGTGAGCCTGTCTCCTTGATGAAGAGGAAGTGTCTCCCAAACTCAAATTCATGCTGCTTGAGAGCACAGCAAATAAATATGTTCATTTTCTTTGATGTTCACATTTGTAACTCTGTGATTGCACTTGGACCTTGGGACAGATGGTTGTGAAAGTATCCTAGGTATTAATAGCGGTCCCTTTGAGAGCCTGATAGCTTCCCAGAAAAATAGCTCTCTATATGCATAGATGTGCAATGGGTAGTCGATATTCTGAAATTAGAAAGGTATTTAAAACCCTCGCTATATTTTCCCCATCATCATAACCCTGAGACGATTTAAAATACCTACTGTCAATTCCTTCTGTACAGGTTTTCTGAAGATTGTTAATATTAGCATTAATTAAGCTAGAACAATATTGAGCCTAGCACCTTGTTAGCTAGCAAATTGGTGGCAGGGCTTTGCTATTCCATGATTTTTTAATTTTTTTTTCTGACTAATTCCCTATCATGTAGCAAAAGGTGATAAGCATAGATACTTTCCAATGCAGAATTAAGAAGGGAGGAAGGAGTAGAAAAATTATGCTCAGCAGGTTGTGATCACAATGGTAGAAATCCAAAGCATTTAAACATAAAGATCTTAATTAGGGATTAACAAAAGAAATTAGGATGATAATTCAAAATATTTTGTTTTTCTGGGGGTGCTTTAAGTGAGTTTTATGGTTCTGCATCTTCTCTGAATATATTCCCACTTCAGTTGACATATCAAACTCATCTTTTCCTTGGAGACCTCAATCCTGCAGTAGTGAGGCCAATCTGGACTGTTTTTTCTCTAGGTCTACTACACAATTGTCAGGCTGGCATCTCTCTTCACCACCTCAGGCTTACAGCTCTTATTCCCCGAATTACACATCTCCCTTGTCCATGGTTTATGCCCATGGCTACCTGGTAAAGGGCACTTAGGAAATGCACTTTTTGAGACATTGTTAATTGACTAATAGTTTGACTGTGGATGGAATTTTAGTAGGATTAATTTGTCCTTTATATTTTCAAATAATGTTTCACTGTAGTCAAATGTCTAGTGCTGTGGAAAAATTTGACTTTATTTTTATTCTCATTGCTTCCTACAAAACGACTTTTTATTTCCCCTCTTCATTGAAAACTTTAATAATCTCTTATCCTTTTTTTAAAAAAAGTTACAATAACCAAAATTAGTTTGGCTCAGTGGATAGAGTGTCAGCCTTCAGAGTAAAAGGTCCCAAGTTTGATTACGGTCAAGAGCACCTACCTTGGCTGCGGGCACATCTCCATTAGGGGTTGTACAGGAGGCAGCTGATTGATGTTTCCCATCCATGTTTCTAACCCTCTCTCTCTCCCTTCCTCTCTGTAAAAAATTAATGAAATATATATTTTTAAAATTATAATAATGTATGTTGATGTGAGTATTTTCTACTGTCATGAGCTCAGACACTTGTTTGGCATTTCTATTTTATTTGTTTCTTTATTTTTAAGGTCATGGTAGGCATTTTAAATCAGCAAATTGTAATTTTCTATTTTTTTGTACTTCTCTCAAATTATCATTTGTAATTTGCTGCCCTCTGTGTTCTCTGTTCTTGTAAACAGAAACTTCCTAAATTAGACATTTAGACTTCATTGCTGATTCTCTAAGCTTATTGTCTTACCTTTCCTATTATCTATATATTTTTTTTTTATTTTTGTTTTATTGTTCTGGTTTATGGTATATTTCTGAAAATTCATTTTCCAAAATTTCTATTAGCATTTTCATTTCTGATCTTATATTTTTTAATTTCCAAGATTTGGGGAAGAGAAGAGGGCCATTTGTTACTATCTTTTGAATATCCTGGTTTATAATTTAGTTCTTTTTATGCAATAATTAACATCAATATTAATTATGGAAGTAATTTATCTTTTCTCTCTTTCCCTCTGTGTGTATGTGTATGTGAATTTTTGTCTACTCTTCATTATTTTTTCTTCCTGCTTTCTTTTTCTTGCTTTTGTTTGTTTTCTCTCTGTTGTCATATTATGCGTTTCCTTTTTTTAATATATTTTATTGATTTTTACAGAGAGAAAGGGAGAGGGATAGAGAGAAACATCGATCAGCTGCCTCCTCAACACCCCCCACTGGGGACATGCCCAAAACCAAGGTACATGCCCTTGACTGGAATCAAATCTGGGACCCTTCAGTCCCCAGGCCAATGCTCTATTCACTGAGCCAAGCCAGTTAGGGTTATTATGGGTGTCTTTTGACCTTATGATTCTTAACTGTGCATTTTTATTTAAGAGTAAATTATCAGAAAGCTATTTGGAAGTAGGTTTTTTTCAATGCTTTGTTTTATTTCAGGATCATCTAGATGAGTCACTTAATTGGGTAATTGACAAATTTATTATTTCTGTTATCTTAATCTGATAATTTCCTCATAAAGAAAATAACTAAGCTTGAGCCCAGTTGGCTCAGGGGATAGAGCATTGGCCTGTGGACCAAATAGTCCTGGGTTTGATTCCAGTCAAGGATATGTACCTTGGTTACAGGCTCCTCCTGGTATGGGCTCTGGTCGGGGTGTGTGTAGGAGGCAACCAATTTATATGTTTCTCTCTATCTTTCCCTCTCTTTAAAAAAAATAATAATGGAAAAATATCCTCGGTTAAGGATTAAAAATAAACACACACCCAATTGGAAGGAATAAGCTCAGCTACTAGAATTTTCTTGAACCCAAGTAAGAGATGGGAATGGGATGTTTACTGTCTAAGAAGGAGATTGTCATTATATCCCTCCTTTTCAGTATGTTATTTCTGTGTCACATGTGTTTGGTAACCACAAATGCAGTTCTCATTAATTTTTATCTTACAATGGTTTTAGAATGAACTCATTGATTGCCAAGGTGAAATTTTTATGCAAATATTTGATCAATTCTATTGTCTCAATCCCTATCCTGCACTTTTACTCTTAGATTGAAACAAGTCTTAGGGTTCTCTAATTTTTTTTTGCTTGTTTCTATGGTACAAATCAGCATGATACTTGTTCTGAGCTATCCTCTTATGAAAAAATGTACTTCTCTTTTCCCCTCTCCTTTTTCTTCATCTGTCTGTCTGCTCATCCATCCATCCATCCATCCACCCATTATGGCAGTAGTTTGTTACTGGGTTATTTGCTAGGGAGCCAATAACTTACTCTCCTTTTTCTTGCCTGAATACTAACCACTTCAAGAATAAGACAAAGGAAGGAGGAATAATATTTTGGAATGTTAATGATGATGTTAAACAGTGTTTTTTATCTACAAGAAAGAAGGCTTTCTGTTACTAAATATTAGAAAGAAAAGAGTTAACTACCCAGCAGGGCTGGAGAGGAATAGGCCTCCATCTCTGACAGAGAGCCACTCCTAGATGTTCACAACATAATGCATATTACCTGAAGCCTGCTGGTTCCTTAGAGAAAAAGGAATCTGCTGACCACTCATGTCCACTTTCTCCTTCCAATCTTACCAATGAGATAGAGCAGTCCACTTTCTCTTGGGCAGGATATATTCCCCAGCTTTTGTTCTCTTAACTCATTGGCCTAACCCAGTGATCAGTAAACTGCGACTCACGAGTCACATGCAGCTCTTTGGTCCCTTAAGTATGGTTCTTCCACAAAATACCATAGCCCGAGCAAGTCTATTTTTTAAGAAATGGCATTAGAAGAAGTTTAAATTATAAAAAATTTGGCCCTCAAAAGAAATTTCAATCATTACACTGTTGATATTTGGCTCTGTTGACTAATGTGTTTGCTGATTACTGGTACCATTAAAGCTATAGTCAGTTATAAATTATGTGCTACCTCCCGCTTGGGAAGAGGTTAGTTGTCCATCAGAATAATTCTTCACGATGCCACTTTGCATTTAACAACTGCTTGCTTGGCTTTCTTCTTGGATATGGGTCAGAAGAGTGCACTAATTAAATCGTCTCCAAGGCCACTCTGTACTCAAGGCTGAAAAGTCACTCTTTATTCTATTTTCCTTCTCCAATTATGTCCAGCCACTTTTTCAAAGGTCCTCAAAGAGACCAAATGACTTCATAAATATATTTCAATAATAAACTACATAAAGACACTGTAATATTAAAATTACAGCAACACAGAGATGCTTCAGATATGAAAATAAAATCTGCCACCATCAAATATCTGGAAGAAAAATGATCCAACTATTTAATCCTTTTGTGAGTCAAAGCCCAAAGATCAAAAGACTTGTTGATCCAAAATGCATTATGTTTTCCTTCAGTATAAATAGTACAAAGAAATTTAAGACTACAGCAATTTCAATGTCTCTTCAATTTCAAAGCTTAGTTGTATTTACTTAAATACAACTACTTTTTCTTAGTGCTAATGCATAAAAGCAGTCTGAGTCAGATTGGGTTCAGATATTGTGAGCATTACTTGATAGTTGAACTATCATGGACAAATATCCAATCTATAGAATAAAAATTATAATAATATCACTTCATGAAGTTGATGAGTTTTACACAAAGTAATATATGTAATGTTCTTAAAAGAATGCCTAGCATACAATCAATCTTCCATCTGGTTTTTATGTACTTTCTTCAGTGGCTTTAGCCTGTACTATCTTCTATAGGAATGACCAAATCTCTTTTGAGTCCTTGGAAGTTAAATTAATTAGTTCCAAACCTCCAAGGTTGCTAATTTTTAGAATTCATATCATTAACAGGACATTTAAAAGTATGATGACAACAACTCCGTAACTACCAAATAATGTAAAATCTTCTAGAAGAGTTATCACAGGCAAAATTACATTCCCAGAGTCCATATTTGGACCTGGCCAAAGGTCATAGTACTAAATCAATGCTAACTGATTGAGAAAACATAAATAGAGAAAATCTTTCTTTAGCTTTGCCATCATTCAACTAATTCAGAACCCATGACCTATGAGTTTAAAATGTCTATCAAGCTGTTAATTTGGGTATTTTCATTTTCAGTAAAAAAAATGATGAGGGTATGGGATAGTTGGCATTTGTGCAACAGCAGTTCTGCTTATCAGTTATTAAACTTGGTACCTTTTTTAATTTGCCAGTATCTTCCCAACTTAATTTCCTTTCTCACTTTGAATCCCTTATGTTCATGTATATTGAACAAAAGTGAATGCAAGAGCAAGAGAGACAGAGACAGAGACACTAACTGATGCCAGCTACTACTTCCAAATACATTAGATAATTCCAACTTTCCAAGAGCTGTTGTGAGGGGGAAGGGAGACTTTGGTAAGGCAACACCCTGCACATGGAAGGGCACCCTAAGAATGGGAATAATTCCACTAACATTTTAAAAATTTTTTCACAGAACCTAACATTTGGTTTTGTGGGTTAGGTTTTATTTTGTTTTATTTTTGTTTTCTCTTTCTCTAATTTATGTTCTTACATTTATTACTTTTACCTCCTATTTCCATTGGGTAAATTCTGTTTTATATTTATCTAACTCACTAAATTGGACATTTAACTCATTAATTTTATGATTTCCTTTATTCTAGAATCCCTTTTAAACACTGCTTTAGCTGTGTCCCACAAATCTAGATATGCAAGATTTTTAATTTTTAACTTAGTTAAAAATTATCAACTCACCATGTTAATGTCTTCCTTGACCATGAATTTCTTAGAAAACTTCATTAAATTTTTAATTATGTGAAAAGTTTTAATTCTTCTTTTATTTTTCCAAAAATTGTATGATAGAAAGTGGGTTCTGTATCATTCTAATTCTTATTGAAACTTTTAAATAGCTACCATTATAACTACACCTTTCACTGGGTTCAAGGGTACTCTCTGCCACTTGCTCTTCTGCATTTAGAAATGGGTATGGGTCCATGCTGTAGTTAACTCCTAAAATACTTCATCTTTCTTGCTGGGTTTCCTTAACCCTGATAACAATTCACTTAATAGTTTCTTTATTCAGCTCTGTTCAATGAACCCATTTGAATGTGTTCTTCTAGGTTCATGTCCGACATGGTTCTATACAGGTCTATTCAATTAACATTGTTAATTGTATTGTAACATTATTGTTATACCATTCCTTTATTTTGGAAGAAGATCGAGTATTAGAATCAATGTCCTAAATGATAGACATACTAATTACAGATTAATTTTCTATTCTAATTCCTTAGAGAATTATTACCTTTCTTATTATGTAGCCATTCACTTTATAACTCATTGACTTTTGTTGTTTTTTTCACATTATAAATTCTTATTTTTTGAGGCCTAATTTACATACAATAAAATGCACCCTTTAAATGGTATAAATTCTATGTATTTCAATGAGTGCATTGTCATGTAAACATCATTACAATCAAAATGTGTAAGTTTCACTGCCCCCTTAATTCCCTTACTCTTTTATAAGTTTCTCTCATCTATAGTCTTTAGCAACTACTGATAACTGGTCTGCCCTTATAGTTTGACTTTTCTCAAATGTCACATAAATGAAGATACATATTTCCTTTTAAATTTAAAGTCTCCATTTAATGTAATGCATTTGACATTCAGCTGTTGCAGGTACCAACAGTTTGTGCTTTTTTGTTGCTGAGTAATATCCATTATATTTATATTTATTAAAATTATGAAGTTACCTATTGATGGATATTTGGATCATTTATTTATAGCCATTATAAATAGTTGCTATTACTCTTAGGTATTTACCTTAGAGTAGCATTGTTGGGTTATAAGGTAAGCATATGTAAATAATTTTAAAATAGCTATACCATATTGCATTCCAACTAGTACTATTTATTTGATTAATTCTGAATAATTTACTCAGATATATAGCTTACTAATTTTTGCATTATGTATTATCTACATTGTTATAAAATGCATTGAGGTTGTTAATTTCAAAAATGTTTGAAAAGCATATTATCCAGATCTCAGAATTGATTTGGGATAACATAACACTCTAGGCAGCCAGTACCACAAATGCGACCAGTACCACATAGAAACCTATTTTCCACCTTTGTGCATTTGTAAGGCATAAATATTGAAAGGGTGATATCAAGGCCCATAGCTCACTTCCAGCCAGAATCTTACCACTTTTCAGACTTGTACAATCATCTCTCAGACAGGACACACATAACAGAATTACATATATCACAGAGGGAGAGATGTAAGAGGTCACCTAATGCATTTCAGGAAAAAAGGAACGACCTACCCAAATTCATTCATCCAGTTAGTGGTAGCACATGGACAAAGACCCAGTTTGGTATTAGGTAAAAGGTGAAATGTTTCAGTAGATGTGAAGTTCCATATAAGCTCATGACTTATAATCTGGATACCTGTAGACAAAGGGATCAATTCTTATTCAGTTTTCTGCTTTCTTCCCTTTTCCTTATCCGTGATCTAATCCCATGCTTCTCATTAATATGGATGGTTAGGATATAATTACACTTGTTATGGTATTAAACCAGATAAAGTTGTAGCAAATGTTTCTTGCTGGTTTTACATTTTAAAGATTATAAATCTAAATCCTGTTACACTCCAATAAGGAATGACTATTTATATGAACTTTAATGCCACATTAATCTGGACTACATTCATTTGTAACATAATTTGGGATGAGCTTGTAGTCTGTTTGTGGAAAATGTATTTCTGAGGAATTGAATGGTATACACAAACTTCAGGAAGTGTGGTTAACCCTTTTTGAGAGAGGGCATTATTTTCAATCTCTATAGGAGATCTGTGTTTCAAGAGTTCACATGATAATTACAAGTCTTTGTCTTTTCAGTAAAGGGAATCATGGACATTCACTAGGCAAAGCTTTGTTAGACTAGTTCAGACTTCATGGTAGCAGAACTTATTTTAAAATGTCAAAAATTGAGAATCCAAGATGGCGGCATAGGTAAACACTTATACTGTTGCCTTGCACAACAATTTTAAAACTACAACTAAAAGACAGAACGGAAAGAATCCAGAACCACAGGAAAGCTGGCTGAGTGGAAATTCTACAATTAGAAGGAAAGAGAGGGGCTCATAGAGACCCAGAGGAGCTTCAAAAAGCTGAGGTATGGAGACATGCTTGTGGAAAGAGCGGGTGCCAGAGTACCTGGCTGGCTTTCTCTAGTTGGAGGGAGATGGAGACTCCCAATGACATTGAACCCCTTGTCTTACAGCACTGATCCCCATGTCCAGCCGAAACTCATATGTGGGGAGTTTGGACTGTGAAAAGGGAGAAGTGCATGGAAATATAGGGGAGCCGCGCGCGAAAGGGCAGAAGTCTTGTGGAGCGCACAGAATTGTGCACAGAAGACCAACTGCTGATGGTGCTGCTGGCTTTCACGAGTGGGCAGGAGACAGAGCCTCCCAACTGAGCCACTTCTAACTCCACTAAACCCCAGTTTAGGGGGGAACCCTGGGAACCCAGACTCATATGGTCCTCAAGCACAGAAGAGCCGGAAAGGCAGTGGTCTAGAGGCACTGCGTGCATGCAGAGGGACTGCTCTAGCAATTACCCAGAGACATGTGAGATCCAGGGCCCGTGGAGGGCAGGGCCAACCAGAAGGCAAGGCGGTCCATTAAGCCCTGAGACTTCACCCATCCCAAGCTCAACAGAGAGGCTTTTGCAGTTTTGCAAGTCTTGTATCATAAGGCTGAATCCAACACAGAAGTTCTCCTGGCATAGTAAAAATGCCGAGACAAGGCACAAACAAAAGAAATGGAGGAAAACAAATGACTGGATATAGAGTTCAAAATCATGCTTATAAGGTTTTTCAAGAATAATCTACAAAAGTTGGATAAAGTTAGTGAGACACAAGAGGAGATGAAAAAGAACCAACTGGAGATGAAAAAGAACCAACTAGAGATGGAAAAGGACCAACTAGAAATTAAACGTACACTGACTGAAATAAAAAATATTATACAGAGACCTAACGGCAGACTAAAGGAAGGCAAGAATCAAGTCAAAAATTTGAAATATAAAGAATCAGAAAACACTCAACTGGAAAAGCAAGAAAAGAAAAGAATCCAAAAATGTGAAGATAATGTAAGGAGCCTCTGGGACAACCTCAAGTGTACCAACATCAGAATTGTGGGGGTGCCAGATGGAGAGAGAGAATAAGATACTGAAAACCTATTTAAAGAAATAATGACCGAAAACTTCCCACATCTGGTAAAAGAAATAGACTTACAAGTCCAGGAAGCACACAGAACTCCATATAAAAGGAATCCAAAGAGGACTACACCAAGACACATCATAATTAAAATACCAAGAGCAAAAGACAAAGAGAGAATATTAAAAGCAACAAGAGAAAAACTGTTCATTACCTACAATGGAACACCCATACTACTGTCAGCTGATTTCTCCACAGAAATGATGCAGGCCAGATGGGAGTGGCAAGAAATATTCAACGTGATGAATAGTAAAGAACCCACAACCAAGAATACTCTATCCAGCAAAGCTATCATTCAGAATTGAAGGGCAGATAAAGAGCTTCACAGATAAGAAAAAGCTAAAGGAGTTCATCAACTTCAAACCAGTATTATATAAAATGCTGAAAGGTACTCTTTTAGAAGAAGAAGAAGAAAAAGGTAAAAGATAAAAAATTATGAACAACAAATACCTATCAACAACTGAATCTAAAAATTAAGTGAATTAAAATTTGAGGAACAGAATAAACTGGAGAATATAATAGAATCAGGAGCACAGAAAGAGAGTGGACTGATAATTCTCAGGGAAAGGGGTAAGAGGTGTGCAGGAAGAGACTGGACAAAAATCATACACCTAAGGATGAGGCCAATGGAGGGGAGGTAAGAATAGAGGGAGGGATGGGAGCAGGGTGGAGGGGAGCTATGGAAGGGGAAAAAAGAGAAACAAATGTAATAATCTAAATAATAAAGTTTTAATTAATCTTTAAAAAATGTCAAAAATTAAGACATTACAAATTCAGAACCCACTCCACTATTTCATTTAATTGGAAAGAATCAAGAGGTTGGGCTAAAATTTTGAAAAATTACATTGCGAATTCATTCACAGTTTTAAAAAATTTATAAAGTAGTGATATAAACAGTTTAATATGTCTTTAAGAAGCTAGTTTAGAAAAAGAACAGATTAAGTCAAGTCTAATCCTGTGAATTGTAGACTGCATGAACCTTGAGAGTTATCCAATTGCTAACTTCTTAGTCTCTTTCCCTTTCCCATGGAACCAACTACCACTGTTGGTTCCTCAAAACTCCTTTCATGTGCCAACTTCTCTATGAAAACTTCATTGACTCAAGTTCTCAATTAGATGCCATTATTCTATTCTCCCCAAATATTTGCATAATCTCTATTGCAGCACTTCTGACATGGCACTGCAATACAATAGCTGGACATACCTAGTCCTCCTGAATTAAGATTATTCCACCTGAATTTGCTTAATGATGGAAACCATGTATTTTCTCCATATTCTGACCCAAACACATAATCTGGCATAGAGTTGGCATTTTATAAAATGGAGGGCACATAAGTAGCTAAAATTTACAGCTCTGTGCCCAATAAGTAGATTGTAATTCTAGAAATTCTTCAAATACTGAACATATCTTATCAGTACCATTTTTGTTTTTTTATACACTTTATTTTATAAGGAGAATTTTCAGAGGAAGAAAAAATAATTATTCTCAAAAGTTACTTTTTAATTTATAGGCATTTTGTTCCAATGCATTTAGTAATTTTCTAAAACTTAACTGAAAACTTTATAATCTTCCTACAATTAAGCAGTTCTAATCCACTGGATTAGGGAGAGAAGATTATATAAGAATAAGAAAGAAGAGAAGAAAGTCATTTTGGAAGAAGGGGAAAAAAGGAGATATATAAAGCATTCTTTGAGAATCTGAGGAAAGTTCATATAAACAATCTTTCATAAGTGCATACTATGAACTATACACTATACTTGATATCAAGTTGAATTTTATATAAATCCTGAATTCAAAGAGTTAGAGTTTTAACTTGAGAATAAAAGACAAAAAGATTTCCTTTTTTTTTAACATGTTACTAAGGCCTATGGAGGAAAGAAAGCTACAGGAAATTCACTTCTATAGCCATTGTACTCCTTGCTTAACAGATGATTACTCATGGGAAGATTATTGCTATTATTCTTGTTCTACCACTTAATAGGTATATAGCACAAGGAAAGTTACTTACGTATGTTAACTTTCAGCACTAATACCACTATGCAGAATGGTTATGAAGTTTAAGTATAGAGCATAAAAGTCTATAACAATGCCTGGTAGATGGTAGGTACTCCATTTAAGTTTTTAGATAGTATAGGGTTGTTCTTTCTCTTTTATTCTGGAAAATACTAGACTTAATATTATTAGAAACATTAAAAAATTTTAAGAATTAAAATATTCTTTTTATGTTCTTATATAATAAAAGGTAGTTTGGGCTGTGCCTGACATGTATCATCAATTCCATGAAACAACAGGACTGACTGGATAGAGCTGCTGCTGGGGTAGAAAAGGTGGATGGGACAATGGCTGCTCTCCAGGTCCAGCTCACAGATGTCTGTGGTGTCTTGTTTTGTGATGGGGCTACCAGTGATTGTCTCCTCTCTGTTCTGTGTTGTAATACCATAACTGATACATCTGTGACACACAGGACTCCTGAAAACAATTACTAAGATTAAAATTCAGATGGCTCTTTGTTCCTGAATGTGTGACTGCTCTTCTCATTGCTTACTTTACTGAGAAGACAGATAAGAGAAAACAAGGGGAGGAAAGGACCTGCTTCCAAATTCCACGGAAGTAAACTAGGCAAACCTAACCCCCAGAGGAATTCCTCTCCCAGCTGAGTGAAGCAATGCCAGAGATGTGGGAGTAAATGAGGAAAGAGGGTCAAGATTCAAGTGGCTACTTAACTCTAGGCTGAGATTTCTCAAGTCCACTCACATATATGTACACACATGCATGTGTGTATAAACCCATAGAGATACCCTCACAAACACATATGCCTATAAACTTACTAACATCTGTATGCATATGTAAATAAAGATGTGAGTGAGCAAGCAGGGCACTTGGTAGGGAAGCAAGAGGGTGGGAGTGATAGAAAAATGGGCATCAAGGACAGACAGAGAAAGAACATGTGAGTGGCAGAGACCAAAGGATAATAGTTTGCAATACACTGAGTGGCCAGATTATTATGATCTCTGAATGCATAATAATCTGGCTACTCAGTGTATATCCTATATAATAAAAGTCTAAGATGCAAATTGTCCCCTCAACCAGGAGTTCAACCAGCAGGCAGGCCGGCCAACCATCCATGTCCCCTCTTCCTGGCCATGCTGGCTGGATTCCACCCATGCACCAATTCATACACACGTACATATGTCTGTGGTGCCTTGTATTGTGATGGGGCTACCAGTGATTGTCTCCTTTATACTGAGTGGTCAGATTATTATGATCTCTGAATGCATAATAATCTGGCCACTCAGTGTACATTTCTGCTTAGAAGGTGAACACAACCAGTTGTAGGAACCAGAGGAATCACACCTCTTTTCATGAGTGAAGACTAAATTTATCTGTGTTATTTGGACTCATCATATGCAGTCATGTTTGGCCTTCCCAGGTGCTGACTGATAAGGAATGAGACATTTAATTTGAAAGACTACATCTGGTGATTACCTATTTTCCTAAGAAAATGAAGAAATCCTTCTGTTCCTAGAAGATGATTCTTCTGTGTCTATTAACAAATGCATTTAGCCTTGAAATGGCAAGATCTTGAAAGCAATAATCACATCCATCTTCCAAGTGCTTCTTTGCCTCTGGTCACCTGTAGGCTGGAGTAGCACTTGATATCCCAACCCACATCTCTGCATATCATATCACTGAGATGTAAATGGCCCATTTGAAACAAATCAGGAATTAGTATTTGCCAATTGAAAGTTCACTAGAATCCCATCTATGCTTCTCTACCACCTTGCCATGTGGGGAGAATTTCTATACAGTGACTATTTTGTGAGTCATGCAATTGGATGATTTAAGATATATAAAACAGAACCTGGTTCAAACAGCTGATATGTTGCTGGAGCAGTCTGGACTCCCTCTAAATCAGCATGCTTTCAGGGTTTTGCTTAAGATAAATTCAGTGGCCTACTAACCCAGGGAGCTATGCCAAGTGGTCTTGGCTCATGAGAACTGCCCCTGCCTATGTGGAGAATTTTTCAATGAGCCTGTGCTGTTAAACAGAGGTGGAAGAGCTGGCACTGCATGATGAATTGCCCTCATCTCTGAGGTTGGCCTCATGAATCCCCAGGACTTTGGTTCTATAAGTTGGCGAAGGGAAGGCATGGGGGGGTCAGATTTTCCATCTGCTTCCTACTCTCCTGGGGCCTGAGATGATTGTGCCAGTGATGGCTCCTTTAACACACGTTATCCTTCAGACACTGGTATCAGCAGAATGCCAGAGTAACATTTAATAAATGCAAAAAATTTGCTAGGGAAGGTGCTAGCCACTTCACCTACAGCAGCATATCTCTGAGCTCTAACAATCAT
>PVJN01037882.1:0-20662 GCA_004026805.1 Lasiurus borealis
ATTCCCTCATGTCCTGTCCCTTCGTAGACAAGAACTGATGTTGAAAACACATGAGCAATATCCCTTTAGATATTTGAAGATGGCTATTAAATTCTCCTTAACCTTCTTTTCTCCATGATATCGTATTAGTAACCCCAATTCCTTTAGCCTTTTCTCCCAGGGACTCTTTCGAAAGCGTTCCACCCCTGAGCCACACGCCGAGAGAATGGGCTCAGATTTTCCATATCTCAATTCATTATCATCACTTTCAAAGCGCATTTATTAAACGCCCACACGTGTGTGTGACCTCAGCTGCGGTTTGAAAAAGCCAGGAAAGCGAAAGTTGGCCTTCTGAAGAAAAAGTCTGGGTCTCCAAAGTGTGTTTTTTTAAATCTTTCCTCATCCACCTCACTGGGGGGTGATTGACAGAACTGGGGGTAACCTGAGGCAGGGACAGATTTCAGGCATCTTACCATCCCTGATGATGGCACGGTAAGGAACACATTCATAGGTGCTCATTAAATATTTGTGTTAGGGTGAATGAGGATTATCACTTAATTTGAACAAAGAGGTCCTAGGAAATACGGTGGGGGTGGGGGGGGGTACGTATTATTCGTCTTTGTATTTCCCGGTTCTTTGCCAAAACCTCAGCACACAATGTTGCTTTGATAGGATAACCTGGTTCTAACTGCAGCTCAGTGGTGTGGCCCTGGTAGAAAGAATCGCATCGCTTCTCTCTGCCGCAGTTTGCCATTCTAGTAAAAATGACAACATCTCCCTGGCAGGTCATGTGATGACATTTCGTGAATTCTGTAAGGAGGCTGTAAAAGATGAAAAATCTGCTTCTTGAAGATATTTAGATTTCAACATTCTTTATTTCTTTTTTAAATCAGGATTCTTTTTTTAATTGTTATTATTTTTATTAAGGTGTTACATATGTGTTCTTATCCCCTCATTGCCTCCCCCATCCCCTCACTCATGCTCTCACCCCCCGCCCCTGTTGTCTGTGTCTATTGGTTAGGCCCATATGCATGCATACAAGTCCTTTGGTTGATCTCGCCCCCTTAACCCCACCCTCACTTACCTTCCCTCTGCGGTTTGATGGTCTGATCGATGCTCTCTGTCTCTGGATCTGTTTCTGTTCATCTGTTTATGGATTGCTCATTATATTCCACAAATGAGTGAGATCATGTGATATTTATCTTTCTCTGACTGGCTTATTTCACTTAGCGTAATGCTCTCCAGGTCCATCCATGCTCTTGCAAATGGTAAGAATTCTTTCCTTTTTATAGCAGCGTGGTATTCCATTGTGTGGATGTACCATAATTTACTAATCCACTCATCTGCTGATGGGCACTTAGACTGTTTCCAAATCTTAGCTACTATAGTGAATTGTGCTGCTCTGAACATAGGGGTGCATATGTCCTTTCTGACTGGTGTTTCTAGTTTCTTAGGATATATTCCTAAGAGTTGGATTGCTGGGTCAAATGGGAGCTCCATTTTTAGTTTTTTGAGGAAACTCCATACTGTTCTCCACAGCGGCTGCACCGGTCTGCATTCCCAGCAGCAGTGCACGAGGGTTCCTTTTTCTCCGCATCCTCGCCAGCACTTGTCGTTTGTTGATTTGTGGATGACAGCCATTCTGACAGGTGTGAGATGGTACCTTATTGTCATTTTGATTTGCATCTCTCAGATAATTAGTAACTTGGAGCATATTTTCATGTCCCTTGGCCTTCCTTAGGTCCTCTTTTGAAAAGTATCTATTTAGGTCCGTTGCCCATTTTTGATTGGGTTGTTTTTATCTTCCTTATGTTAAGTTGTATGAGTTCCCTGTAAATGTTGGAGATTAAACTCTTATCGGTGATAACATTGGCAAATATGTTCTCCCATGCAGTGGGCTTTCTTGATGTTTTATGGATGGTCTCTTTGGCTGTACAGAAGCTTTTTATTTTGCTGCAGTCCTGTTTATGTTCTCTTTAGTTTCCATTGCCCTAGGAGCTGCATCAGGGAAGACAATGCTTCCGCATATGTCTGAGGTTTTGCAGGCTGTGGATGCCTCTAGTATTTTTATGGTTTCCCATCCATGTCTAAGTCCTTTATCCATTTTGAGTTTATTTTTATGTATGGTGTACGTTGGTAGTCTAGTTTCATCTTTTTTTTTTTTTGCATGTATCTGTCCAATTTTCCCAACACCATTTATTGAAGAGACTGTCTTGACTCCATTGTATATTTTTGCCTCTTTGTCAAATATTAATTGAGCATAGTGGTTTGGGTCGATTTCTGGGGTCTCCATTCTATTCCATTGGTCTATATGTCTGTTCTTGTGCCGGTACCAGGCTCTTTTGAGAACAGTGGCTTTGTAATACAGCTTGATATCTGGTATTGAGATCCCACCTACTTTGTTCTTCTTCCTCAGGATTGCTGCAGCTCAGAGAGGAAGGGAGAGGGAGAGAAAGGTAGAAACATCAATGATGAGAGAGAAACACTGATTGGCTACCACCTGCATGCCCCCTACTGGTGATCCAGCCCACGATCCAGGTATGTGCCCTTGGCCGGAATCGAACCTAGGATCCTTCAGTCCAAGGGCCGATGCTCTATCCACTGAGCCAAACTGGCTAGGGCTTAACATTCTTTTCACAATAACGTAGATAAATTTTTGAAAGTTTGTCCTTTAGACTCAATGATAGTGATTTTGCATTAAATAATTTTCCATTTTGAATAAAAAAGTAAGTCCATAGACATATTTATATATATATATATATTGAAAAGTAAATTTTCTTGCCATAAAAGCTTACCTCGTGCCAAGATCTCATTATACCACTTCCAGTAAAAGGAACCAGGACTCCTTGGGAAAATGGCTGATTCTAGATCTGGGGCAGGAAATAACCAAAGAGTAAGGAAGGGGTTGAAACAAATCTACATTGGTGAGGTATGTTAGAGGGACACAGGAGCCAACTGAAAGACAATTAGAGCAACAAAATAAATTATAACTCAAAGTACAAAAATAAATATCCACCCCCTCCGCCAGGTGACAACCCCTTTCAGCCAGAGCCCCACCACCGCCCCCTGGGACTCACCCCAAAACCTGGCCTGCCCCTCCTTCCGGCTGGGTATGGGAGTGGGGAAATCAGACAACTTAGCTGCAACAAACTAAGGATAATTCACTGGAAGGTTTTGACCTACATTGGGAAAAAGCAAGTTGGTTCTCTGAATTGGCAAGGTCGTTAAACGCTAAAAAAGCAGGACGACGTTTGGTGGGAATTCTTCCATATTCTCTGTTTTGGGTAAAACACTGGCCATGTGGCCATTGCAGACTGCCTTTCAGGAGCCAGAAGGCAGCGTGGGAGCAGCATGTTGCTTAGAGGACAGAGGAAATGATGCCCGCGGAGGACACTCTGGGAGGGAGAAGGGGAATAAAGAATCAGAACTTCATTATGAAAAGATGTGTGGCTCAAGCTGGTTTGACTCAGTGGATAGAGCATCAGCCTGCAGACTGAAGGGTCCTGGGTTTGATTCCAGGCAAGGGCACGTGCTTGGGTTGCAGGCTCGATCCCCAGTAGGAGGCGTGCAGGAGGCAGCCGATCCATGATTCTCTCTCATCCTTGATGTGTTTAACTTTCTCCCTTTCCCTTTCTCTCTGAAATAAAAACATTTTTTTGCCGAAACCGGTTTGACTCAGTGGATAGAGCGTCGGCCTGTGGACTGAGGGGTCCCGGGTTTGATTCCGGTCAAGGGCATGTGCATTGGTTGCGGGCGCATCCCCAGTGGGGGGCGTGCAAGAGGTGGCTGATTAATGTCTCTCTCTCATCGATGTTTCTAACTTTCTATCCCTCTCCCCTCCTCTCTGTAAAAAATCAATAAAATATATTTTAAAAAAAAACACATTTTTTAAAAAGTGTGGATTGGCAGCATACAACAGGCCATAAAAACAGAAGAGGAGTTTAAAACTTGGCTTAGCATATCCCCCTCACAATTATGGAATAACGTACTTGATTCTTTTATTTATTTATTTATTTGCATGCACCATCTCCTTTCCTGCTAACACTAACCCTAAGCAGTAACTACTACCCTGTTTCCCCGAAAATAAGACAGTGTCTTATATTAAGTTTTGCTCCCAAAGATGCGCTAGGTCTTATTTTCAGGGGAGGTCTTATTTTGCCATGAAGAAGAATATGGTACACATTTATTGTTGAACAACAAAAAAAGGAAATTTATTGCCTGTATACGGTACGGTATTAGTTGTCATCACAGACCAGCTCACTGATTGGCTGCAGCGCAGCCGGAGCTATTCAGGCAGGGTGAGGTCTCTTTAAATCAGGAGTCAGACGCCTGACAGTAGCTTCGGGGGCCTTATATTCCAGGGAGGTCTTATTTTGGGGGGATGCCTTATATTACAGCGAGAGGCAAAACCGGAAGTAGGTCTTATTTTTGGGAGATGCCTTACTTTCGGGGAAACAGTATAATTCTACCCACTTCAGAGATGAGGAACTGAGGCTTAGAGAAGCCAGTTGTTCAAGGTCACCTGCAGAGTGGAGCTTTAACCCCAGGTGTGCCCAAAGCTCCATCTCTTACCCACAATGCAGCTCTCTCTGCCCCGTAGGAAGAGCTTGTGAAGACCAGGCGGGAGAGAAGGTTAAACAGGAAGAAGTTGAGTTGCTCGTTGCATATTAAACAGCCTCTCTCCCCTCCTTTTACAGAGAGTTAGCAGAATACCCAGAGTAAGTGAGATGGTTTCTAACCGGAACGAGTTGGTGGTGAACCACAGAACGTTTAAGCATCATCAAGTTTTCCGAGGCTATATTTTATTTCCATTTTTTACTCGTTTGCTATAAATTACGTTGCTGTTTTACTTCTAAATTAAAACTTTATTTTTCGCAAAGTAATTGCGCCTGGAGATTAGAGGTAAAATAATGCGAACGGGCCTGTAACGCAAAGCTCTTCTGTGGTGTTTTCTGTTCCTGTCGCCTCCCTGAATCTGCTTCTCAGGGGACAGACTATGGCCACGAAGCTGTGAAATCTTTTAAAGGCCCAGTTCAGTCTCTATGTGTTTTAGGGTTGTATTTTTTTTTTAAATGAAAATGGTGATCATTCATTCTACAATATTTCTCTTAAGATGCATAAGAGAAACATGAAAAGGCACTATCTCAAGACAGCATCTCTTCTTTTGGTAATTAAAATGTTATTTTTTAAAAAAATATCTAAATTGTACAGAAGATTTGGTTCATGAGCCAGAGAGTTCTGGCTGCAGCTCCGGCCTCCATAAATAAACGAGGGGAAACCGCCAGCATTTTGTGCGGCCACGCAGATCCCCGTGGTGCGGGATGGCTTGGCCGCCTCCGCTGCTCCCTCGCTTGGAGACAAAGCAGGCAGAGTCAACTTTATAAATCCTCCTACAAAAACGGGCATCTTTCCCCAACGCGTGCGCAAGGATGCACGCTTTCTTGGAGCGTCTGGGTTGAGTGATGAAAGACCAGACGAAGCACATTTCTTACTTCTTGCAGCCTGAATAAGGTATGAGAAAGCATTTGTTTTTTTTTTTTCCAGCTGCATCCTAAGACAGGGCCAAGTCCCTAACTATGGGAACGCTCACGCACCCCACAATGCGAGTTGACGTGAAAGACTTTGCTTCCTCCCCAACAAGAAACCCCCAAAGCCTCACGAGGCGTGATGGAAGGTGCCAGGGTTCTTCCGTCTCTGGGTAATTCATGGTGTTTTGCCTCGTGAGGGCTGTGCAAGGCGTGGGCTACTCTGCTCGGTGCAAAATCTCCCAGGCTACCCAGGAGGGTCTTTCTCATCTGGACGGGTTTCCTCTGACAATGGCACCGTTTTTTAATTTTTTTTAAATTTTTTTAGCAATAGGACTATTGTTCTCATTAAATGCTAAAGGTCTTGAAGGTGGTTTCTATGTTCTCTGATTCTGATGACCTCAGTATTCATTTTTTTTTACTTTTCATTCTCTAAGTATTCCAGATAGGGTACGGGATCTGATCCTTTTTTTTTTTTTTAATTAATTGCATTGTAAATCAAACATATTTCCGTGGGATGCACTTACTCATCATTAGCATGTGAGAATTTCCAGTAAAATATCTTTAGTATTATTTTCATTATTAACATATTTACACTGTCACTCCAGCCCGGGGAACCCTTTGTGAATCTGTTTTTAAAATAAATATGACCTGATACCAGAGTGATCGGTGCAATAAAAATGCACGATGTGGAATTAATCAAATAGAGTCAGGTTCAATTTATAAGGGACACATTAAGAAAAATTATTTCTTGTTCGGGTATGCCACTCTAGTGAATCAAATAGAGCTGCGTATATTTCAGCAAGATACATGTAAAATCCATTCATTCGACAAACATTTATTATGCATTTACTGTGTGCATCACGGGGGATAAAAATCAAGCTGAGCAAACAAGAAATTCACACATGAAACAACGGAAGGCCACAAGCAACTGCATAATTGTGGAATGGATGCCGGATATCCAAGGATTCCGGAAACAAAAGCTGAGGTAGTGGCAGCGCAGTGCCCCGGTTCAGGGCGCGGGCCTCTGGATTTATTTCCGTTTTTTTCAGGGAGTGGCCATTAATTTTTGTGTGAAAAAATGAGAGCAGCGAGGCATAATTCATTGTGAAGAGAGGTTTTATATTCTGTATATGTGAAGGAAATAAATTTCTAATGCAATAAAATAAAGAGAATGAAAAATAGAAAGAAAAAAAAAACACACCCAGCTTGGTATTTAGAGTCAGACAGACATGGGTTCAAATCCCGGCTCTGCTGCTTCATAGCTGGGTTGACCTTGGACAAGATCTCTCATTTTTGTTGAGCTTCAGTTTTCTTATCTATGATATGGAGATGGTAAGATCTTTCTCATAGGGTTGTTGTGAAAGTTAAATAAGAGAGTATCCACCCTACCTGGTTTGGCTCAGTGGATAGAGCATCGGCCTGCAGACGGAAGGGTCTCGGGTTTGATTTTGGTGGAGGGCACATGGTAGGATTGCAGTCTTGATCCCCAGTGGGGGGCATGCAGGAGGCAGGCAATCAATGATTCCCTCTCATCATTGATGTTTCTTTCTTTTTATATATATATATATGTTTTTGTTGATTTCACAGAGGAAGGGAGAGAGACAGAGGGATAGAAGCATCAAAGATGAGAGATAATCATTGATTGATTGCCTCCTCCATGCCTCCCACTGGGAATTGAGCCTGCAACCTGCATACGTGCCCTGACTAGGAATCGAACCATGACCTCCTGGTTCTTAGGTTGACGCTCAACCACTGAACCATGCTGGCTGGGCGCATCATTGATGTTTCTATCTCTCGCCCTCTCCCTTCCTCTGTGAAATCAATAAAAAATACATTAAAAAGATAGTAATGCATCGAAACCGGTTTGGCTCAATGGATAGAGCGTCGGCCTGCTGACTGAAGGGTCCTAGGTTCGATTCCGGTCGGGGGCATGTACCCTGGTTGCGGGCACATCCCCAGTAGGGGGTGTGCAGGAGGCGGCTGATCGATGTCTGTCTCTCATCGATGTTTCTAACTCTCTATCCCTCTCCCTTCCTCTCTGTAAAAAAATCAATAAAATATCTTAAAAAAAGAAGAAGATAGTGATGAGAAAATGTCCGCAGTGAGTCTTCACTAAATGTGTTGCCATAATGGGGACAGTCAAAGAAGCTATGTTGGAAGCAGCCGTTGCCAGAGTCTGCACAAAGGATGAGTCTTTGGAGGTGGCGTTCCAGGTGAAGGAGCGGCTATGGAGAAAGGCAGGAAGGGCTGGAAACCACGTGTTCCGCTCCCTTTTAGGAATGGGGCTTTGCTTTCTTCCTCCTGGAGCCAGTTTGGTACAGACAAGGCAAGTCCTTGCCAGAGAAACAGTTATCTCTACCTTCCAGGTGGCCTAAAAATGAAGAATTTCCACAGATGAGCAGAACACCTGCAGTCACCACGCTCTGGCAGGATGGAACTCAGGACCCAGCAGTGTCAGCTTCTTGAGGGTGAGACCTCACCCCACCTTATTTGGCACTGAACCTTACTGCCTAGCACGGGGCCTTGTCCCAGGGAGCAATCAATAACTACCTGGTGAATGGATGAATACACCTCTTTGTCTGTAAAATGCAAATAATCAGTTATCGACTAACAAGCAGGATAAAAGTACCTATGACCTCACAGGAATGTTATGAACATCTAATGAATTAATATTTTTAAAATGCTAGAAAGAGAACCTGGCACATGGTCAGTTTTGTATTATTGTTTACTAAATGTATGTATGTGTGCGCGCGTGTGTGTGTGTGTGTATACATACATACACACACACTGAGGCCCATTTCAGGAAGATTCCTGCCAGAATAGCGTTTCCTGGGGCGGTCTCTGCTGCCCTGCCTGCTTCTCTCCCTTCTCCACAGCCCTGCTTGCTTCCCTCTCGTCACCACCACCCACTTGCTTGCTTCTCCACAGCTTCTCTCCCTTCTGCAGCGCTTGGCTTCCTTCTACCTGTCTTCAGTCTTCGCTCTGCACTGGGATATGCAAATTAACCACCATCTTGGTTTGGTTGATTTGCATACTTGCTCCTGATTGGCTTGTGGGCATAGCAGAGGTACAGTCAATTTGCATGTTTCTCTTTTATTAGATAGGATATATATATATATATATATATATATATGTGTATACACACACACACACACACACACACACATACACACACACACATATGATAATATATATTAAAGAGTATTCTAAGAATTAAATAAGAAAATGCTTAAGGACAAGTATTCTTGTCATCCCATGTAATGAAACCCTACCCCAAGGAGGCTCTGAAGTACCCAGGACCTGATGAATCTAGGGTTTGTCTTCTTCCTGAGCCCAGCACACAGTGGGCCTGGGGGAGCCCTGTACCTGCTTGTCCTCCTGTTGTCATCTCCCAACACTACCAGTATCAGACTACACCCTTAACCCAGGCCCCGCACTCAGCCAGCTCTGGACTACGTCAGGGCCCTGTGTGGCTACAACATTTCTTTGTACTCACAGACAATAGCTGAAGTCTTACTTCCATTAAGACAGAATTTCTTCCCATCCTTCTCCTTCCTCCATTCCTATATCCTTGGAAGGACAATTCTGCCTCCCTCATATCCTAGCCAGGTAGCTCGGTTGGTTGGAGTGTTGTGCTGATGCACTAAGGTTGTGGGTTCAATCCCCAGTCAGGGCACATACAAGAGTCAACCAATGATGCATAAATAAGTGGAACAACAGTTTTTCCCCCTCAAACCAATAAATATCTATAAAAAACTCTACCTCTCCACAAATCATATTGCCCCCACCCACCAGAAAGGACCCCTTGGATATCCACACAAGATGGGCTGGAAAGGGGTTCACCATGCCCACTGGACGTTACAGTTCAGATGGCTGCTGATCCTTCTTGGCACGAGGCTCCAGACTAGTCACCCCGCTGAACCCAAGCTTGCCAATTCATTAATCCATTCATCTATTCATAGATTATTTCACATATTCAGTAACTAATGGCAATTCCGTTTCACCTCTATACCCAACACATAGGACCAGAGATACCAAGATTATTCAGTGTCCCTGCACTCAGAGAGGTCAGCCCTGTTGAGGATAAAGCACAACACGAGGTGATTAAGTGCAAAAGTAAAAATACATTCAAGGTAGAAGAAACATGGGAGAGACTTATAATATATTTTATTAATTTGTCACAGAGAGGAATGTAGAGGGATAGAGTTAGAAACATCGATGGGAGAGAAACATCGATCAGCCGCCTCCTGCACACCTCCCACTGGGGATGTGCCCGCAACCAAGGTACATGCCCTTGACTGGAATTGAACCTGGGACCCTTGAGTTCGCAGGTCGATGCTCTATCCACTGAGCCAAATCGGTTAGGGGCGAGACTTACTCTTATCTGGGAGAGTCAGGGAAGCAGTCTCAGAAATAGCAATGTCTGAGAGAGATTTTGAAGGAGGAATAGCATAAGATCAGGATCATCAGACCAAGGGGTGAAAAGGAATAGATCAAAGAAGGAGGAGTAGGGTTGCAGGAGGAGGTAGGAGAGAAGCCTAGAGTGGTGGGCAAAGGCCAGAAAACGGAAGTTGTTGAAAATGGGGGGAAGGAGCGTAGACTTTTCTTTAATATCTAAAGGAGAAGAATGTGGGGCACTCTGTGTTGTGTCCTAAGATCCCTCTCTTTTGAGGGGTTTGTGGCCCTGGCTGCTGAGAGCCATCTCGCCAAAGGTCATGTCCTTTCCTGGCAGGGTAACTGGCCTTCTCTGCCCAATAAATGCCCAGCCTTGGCCCAAATTGGGATACCTCTGAAGGGCATTCTAGTTCCAAAGGTCCCTGTGGGGTTCAACGGAGGCTGTCATTAGATCTACATCCAAACTCAACACCCCTCCATCCTCCTTCCAGCTTTCTTCCGCTCTCCCTCATGGGAATCGCTACCAAGGACAGCAAGGCCCCAGGCATGGATCTCACCCTCTCTGCTTTCCTAGAACCTCACTCACCAGGGGTGCACCTCTCTGCTTCTACCTGAGAGGATCTCAACCTTCTTAACTGTCTCAGATAGCCTAGGGTCCCCCACCCCCACATTGCCTTCCAGCTCCTGCCCTTTTTCTCTCTGCTTCACAGCCAGATTTCTCTAGTCTGTCTCTAGTCTGCAGTCCTCTCCACCATGCTCTCCTCCCAACTCCATCCCCAGCTTCTGCCGCACATCCAACTCCCTGGAAACGGTTCTCTCTGGGACCCCAATGTTCATCGTCGCATCAAATCCAGCTCACCCCTCTTAGACCGTAACTTGGTTGCACCGGCGACCTCTCTCTCTCTTTTTCTTCAAATGCTCTTCTTGGTTCCTGTGCCGCTGTGCTTTCCCAGTCTCTCTCCCACCCCGGAGTCTCCTTTATGGCTCATTTTTTTCTTCATCTGTCACTTAATTATAGGTGCTGTCATGGACACTCATTTTTCTTGCTTCGCACACTCTTCCTGTGTGATCTCATTCAATGTCATGACTGCTAATACCATCCAGATGTTAATAATTCCCAAATCCTTCTTTCTAGTCCAGCTCTCTTTTCTGAGCTTTAAACCCACCACGCCCCACCCCCACCCCAGACACAGTCCCCGGTATCTCTGCGGACTCCACAGGCTTACCATGTGTGTAGTTGAACTTGCCACCCTCTCCTCAGACTTCCAGCTCCTTCCTTGGCCTCTCTGCCTCTGTCTTTCCCCAATCCTTCTCACCCAGGTTTCCCAGGCTGTCCCTGAAAACACCCCATCCTCCCGTTTCGTCCCTGAGTCTCCCCCCCTTTCCTAATTGCTGTCACAGATGTACGCGAGATTCAAAATGAAGTCACCTTCCAGGTGCCAGGTAGTGGTGGGTCCGTCGAGGCTGAGGTACTTGCCCTGTCTCGTTTGGTTTAGTGCGTAGAGTGTTGGGCTGCAGACTGAAGGGTCCTGGGTTCGATTATGTTCAAAGGCACATGCCCAGGTTGCAGGCTCCATTCCCAATGGGGTGCGCGCAGGAGGCAGCTGATCAGTGGTTCTCTCTCATCATTGATGTTTCTCTCTCTCGCTCTCCTTTCTTCTCTGAAATTAATAAATATATACAGTGGTACCTCGAGATACGAGTTTAATTCGTTCCGTAACCTTGAGGCATGGGAAACTATGAGACGCTCGAGTCGCGGTAAACTGGTGGGTCGTGTGCAGCCGGCCGATCCTCTCGATGACTCCTATCTCAAATGTTGCTCATATTTCAAAGCAAAAATAGCTCACTCGACGGCTCGTATCTCAAAAATCTCGTATGTTAGGGCACTCGTATCTCGAGGTACCACTGTATATTAAAAAAACAAACAAACAACCGAGGTTCTCTCTCTAGAGTGACCAGAAAGTGGCCTTCAGAATTCTGGGAGCTGTCTAGCCACCTGCCCACCCTCTCCTACAGCCCCACCTCTTCCCAGGCTGCACTGTGTCTTCTTTCTGCGGGGGTTCTGTTTACAAGTTTTGTTTTGTTTTGTTTTCTGCTTCTCCCCGTGCTGTTGATTAAACATGACTGACCCAGACGTCCGCAGGCCACATGCCCTCAATTCAAGCAGCCGGCACACAAATCACGGTCTTCCTGGTGCAAGGGCCTGTCGCCAGGAGAGAGACCGGGTTGGTCCTGGTCAGGTGCTCCGCCCTGGTCCGATGAGCTACGGCTGGGAGGGTTGAGCTGTGCGGCTCTGCAGGCTCCTGGCGTAGGGGTGAGGCTCAAGAGGAAAGGGGGGCTTGTGTCGGCAACTGTCTAAGAGATGATGTTCATCCCTGAATGAACCTCACCAACAGGTCCAGAGACTACAAAATTTCATTTTAGGTCAGTTCCTAACCTTTTTGCCTATCCTTCTAGCTGATGGTTCTTTTTTTCTTTTAATATATTTTATTGATTTTTTACAGAGAGGAAGGGAGAGGAATAGAGAGTCAGAAACATCGATGAGAGAGAGACATCCATCAGCTGCCTCTTGCATGCCCCCTATTGGGGATGTGCCCACAACCAAGGTACATGCCCTTGACTGGAATCGAACCCGGGACCTTTCAGTCCGCAGACCGACGTTCTATCCACTGAGCCAAACCGGTTTCGGCCTAGCTGATAGTTTTGTGAAGCATCATTTACTTATGTTACCTCCTCTCCTTTTTTTTTTTTTTAAATATGTTTTATTGATTTTTTACAGAGAGAAAGGGAGAGGACTAAAGAGTTAGAAATGTCCATGAGAGAGAAACATTGATCAGCTGCCTCTTGCACACCCCCTACTGGGGATGTGCCCGCAACCAAGGTATATGCCCTTGACGGGAATCGAACCTGGGACCTTTCAGCATGCAGACCGATGCTCTATCCACTGAGCCAAACTGGTTTTGGCTACCTCCTCTCCTCTCCTCTCCCCACACTATAGTGTGAGTTAGTAGTAACATAGGTGGGAAAATATCATAAGGAAAATATCCCCTAAGCTTCTTTCTAAAAAAAATAAAATTTTCAATATATACTTCAATAGCACTTTCCCGGTAATACCAAGTTATTAACGATAATAATAAAATCAAAGGCCTTTTGAGTTCGTTTTAATTGTTGCTGCATTAAACTCTTACCTAGAAACTTGAAAGAGAAGATAATCAAAAGTATCATCTGGTCGCTTCTGACAGAAGGAAGTTTATAACCTGTGCCTAAGTCCTTAGAAAATAATATCGCCAGGAAAACTTTGATGGCCCCCTTATGGGTAAAAAAAAAAATAATTTTAGAAAATTTATTTTCAGATCAGCATATTGTAGCATAATTCTTAAAGAAACTTTTCCTTTAAATCAGTTTTATTGTGAGCCTAGAAAAGAAGCAGGACTCGGAGATGAGCCTCGTGTTGACAAAAAGCTGGTGAGAGCAAAAGAAATATACTGTGGGACTACTTGTTTTTAAGAAATAAAACTCGGGATTTATATACCGGCTTTAAAAAAAATATATCTCCAGGGACACTGTTCAGCAGCTATTTGGATCTTGTCTGAAGTTTTTAGCATGTCTCCAATAAAAGCCGACTCCTTTGTTTCAAGATAGTGATTTTTTTTATGCCCTATTTATGCATTTATTTAACAAAATATTTCTGAAGCATCAATTATGTGCGAGGTGTTGTGCAGGATATGAAGTTGCACGTCAAAAGACCTTTTCTCCAAGGGGTAGAGCACATAAAACACATTCCTAGGAGCTATATTAAAAGCTACACGTTTACCCTTTTGCACTTTTTGGTGGAATATAAATGGTACAGCCGCCGTGAAAGACAGGCAGCTGCTGAAAAACTAAAAATAGAATGCCTCTATAATCAAGCAAGTTGACACTTGGATATACACTAAAAAGAATTAGCAGCGAGAACTCAAAACGCCGGCCCCGGCCAGTGTGGCTCAGTTGGTTGAGCCTTGTCCCATGCACCAAAGGATCCCCAGTTCGATTCCTGGTCGGGGCACAGGCCTGGGGTTCAGGGTTAAGAAACCAATGTCTCAGGTCCAACAGTCACTGAGCACCTGAGTGAGGCCTGCTGAGTGAGCTGGGGAGTGAATCCTCCCCTTGGTGAGGCTGCAGGTGACAGCTGTCACCTTGATTACAGTCTCACGAGAGAACCTAAGTCAGAGGCACCCAGGTAAGCTGCATCCAAATTCTTTTTATTTTTTTTAATGTATTTTATTGATTTCTTTTGCAGAGAAGAAGGGAGAGGAATAGAGAGTTGGAAACATCGATGAGAGAGAAACACTGATCAGCTGCCTCCTGCACACCCCCTACTGGGGATGTGCCCGCAACCAAGGTATGTGCCCTTGACCGGAATCGAACCTGAGACCTTTCAAGTCCGCAGGCTGACGCTCTATCCACTGAGCCAAACTGGTTTGGGCTACATCCAAATTCTTAATACATAGAAACTCTAAGATAATAATTTTGTTTTGTTTTGTTTTCAGCCAACAAGTTTTGGGGTAAATCATTACACAGGAATAGGTTACTAGTACCGAGCCCAATAAGACTGCCCTTACTTCCAGTGCTGGCCATAAGTTTAGGGTTCTCCAGCCGTCTGAGCTTCTGAACAATTGGTCACAAATTTGGGTATTTCCATGATCCCCTCAGGTTCAATAATTCACTAGAGCGACACAGAACTCTGAAAAGCACTAGGCTTATGATTACAGGTTTATTATAAAGGATATAAATCAGGACCAGACAAACAAAGAGACACATACGTCAAGGTCTAAGAGGCTTCTAAACAGGGTTTCCATGACCTTCCTGAGTGGTGTCAGGGCATTGCAACCTCTTGGCACATCAATTTGTTCAGCATCCAGGAAGTTCCTCTGAGCTTTGGTGTCCAGGGTTTCTGTTAGAGCTTCATTATGTAGTTATGATTAATTGATTCATTGGCCATGTGATGGAATTCAGTCTCCAGCTCCCATCCCCTCATCCTGGCTCAAAGCCCCAACCCTCTAACTCTAATTACATGGGTGGTCTTTCTGGTATTCAGCCCCTATTCTGAGTTTTCTTTTTACCCCTTCTTTTCTCTTCTCTTTCTTTTTTTAATATATCTTACTGATTTTCTACAGAGAGAAAGGGAGAGGGATAGTTAGAAACATCGATGAGAGAGAGACATCGATCAGCCGCCTCCTGCACGCCCCCTACTGGGGATGTGCCTGCAACCAGGATACATGCCCTTGACCAGAATCGAACCTGGGACCTTTCAGTCTGCAGACCAGTGCTCTATCCACTGAGCCAAACTGGTTTCGGCATCTTCTTTTTCTTTTCTGTTTCTTTTTTTGAGTTTTCTTGCTACTTATAAACTTAGGGGCTCACGAATAACAAAGACACTCCTATCACTTGGGAAATTTCACAGTTTTTAGAAGTTATCTTCCAGGAACTAAGACAAAGAGTAGACAGCGCTTTGTACTCCATCTTCCAAAAGGTAGGAACGCCTACTACAGGCCAGACACGGTGCTAAGCTAGTTTTCCATCCATCTATCCTTTAAGTATTTATAGTGGTAGACAAACTTTGCTGCCAGTAACGGAAAACCCAACCAACAGGAATTTTAAAGTGGGAAATAAATGTTCTCACATAACTAAAAACCTGGGAGTAAGCAATTGCTGGATTCGTTCAGACGGTCAACAGTGTCTGCAGGCACCTATGTTCTCCCTATCTTTCTGCCCCGTTTACTATGCTTATTTTTGTTTTCAATGTTCTATTTTAGAAGATTTACAGAAAAATAGAACAGAGAGTTCTCCAAGACCTACCACCCTATTTCCCTTATTATTAACATCTTATATTAATGTGGTGCATTTGTTACAATTAGTGAAGAAATAGTAATACATTATTATTAAACTAAAGTCCAGACTTTATTGAGATTTTCTTCGTGGTTTTCAACCAATGTCCTTTTTCAGTTCAGAATCCAACCCAGGACACCACCTTACATTTAGTCGCCATATCTCCATAGCTCTGGGTTGTGACAGTTTTTCAGATATTCCTTGTTTTTGATAACCATGATGGTTTGAGGAGTATTAGGTATTTTATAGATTGTCTTTGTATTAGGATTTGTTCAATGTTTTTCTCATGATTAGACTGGGATTATGGGTTTTGGGGAGAAAAACCACAGAGATAGACCCTCAAACCATGTTGATTTTTATCCTACTAGACGCCTGGTGGATGGGATCAGTGCACTGGTGGAGGGCATGGCCTGTGGGGATCAGCCCACTGTGGGGGCAGCTGCTCATCGTGCTCAGGCCAGTGGTGTTCCCACCATGGGAGTGCACTAACGACCAGGGAACAACTCCTGCATTGAGCGTCTGCCCCCTGGTGGCCAGTGCATGTCATAGCGACTAGTCAACTGGTCATTCTGCCTTTCAGTCATTGGGCTTTTATTATATAGGATTGTCACCTCATTATCACAAGTTGGCTGCTGCCACCCCTCCAGAAACAGAACTACAGTGGTACCTCGAGATATGAGTTTAATTCCTTCCGTAACCTTGAGGCGTGGGAAACTATGAGATGCTTGAGTCGAGGTAAACTGGTGGGTCGTGTGCAGCCGGCCGATCTGTGTGATTACTCGTATCTCAACTGTTGCTCATATTTCAAAGCAAAAATCGCCCGCTCGACGGCTCGTATCTCAAAAATCTCATATGTTAGGGCACTCGTATCTAAAGATGGAAAGAGACTGAAGGAAAGAAGATTCATGTCTGTCCCCTACCATTTTTTTTTTAATCAATAAAAAATATATCAAAAAAAAAAAAAGCCAAAACCGGTTTGGCTCAGTGGATAGAGCATTGGCCTATGGACTGAAAGGTCTGAGGTTTGTTTCCGGTCAAGGGCATGTACCTTGGTTGCAGGCACATCCCTAATTGGGGATGTGCAGGAGGCAGCTGATGGATGTTTTTCTCTCATCAATGTTTCTGACTCTATCCCTCTCCCTTCCTCTCTGTAAAAAATCAATAAAAAATTTATTTAAAACCAACAACAATGTATCTCAATAGTAGATCTGATAACTACAATGGCTATGGAGTGATGGCTACTAAGTGACGAATAGGCACAGGGTGGATATGCTGGACAGAGGATGGTTCACATCCTGGGTAGGACAGTACACAATTTAAAACTGTGAATTGTTTATTTCAATCATGTTACAGTCACATTTCAAAATACCTTGTCCTTAACATGTTTATGAACTAGATGAGAAAACTAACAGATTTCAATTAGAAAGCTAATTGAGAGCAAATAACAGTGGACTATCCAGGACAGTGGTAAATTATATTATAGATGTTCTGTTCTGAGAGTTTAGAGCGGATGAAGATCATTGAAGGCAGGCGTGGCAGAGTGGCCGGACCCTAGATGGCCATGAAGGATGGTCTTCATTTTCCTTCTCTGCTGTCGTGAGGTCTGGCTTCCTCTAAGTCCTCTGTTTATAACCTCTTTTTATTAAGTACCTCGTTACTTGTTTTCATTATTTTTTAAAAAGTATATTTTATTGATTTTTTACAGAGAGGAAGGGAGAGATATAGAAAGTCAGAAACATCGATGAGAGAGAGACATCGATCAGCCGCCTCCTGCACGCCCCACAGTGGAGATGTGCCTGCAAGCAAGGTACATGCCCCCGACCGGAATCGAACCTGGGACCTTTCAATCAGCAAGCCGACACTCCATCCACTGAGCCAAACCGGCCTCGGCTATTTTAATTAATTTATAGTTCAACTGTTAAGGGCTGGTGATTTTTATTTAGTAATCTTGACTAAATGACCATTTTTATTTTTTGCAACAACACAGATCAAGATTTGAATTCAGCCAAAAATGGTTTGGCTCAGTGGATAGAGCGTTAGCCTGCGGACTGAAAGATTCCAGGTTCGATTCCAGTCGAGGGCATCTAACTTGGTTGCGGGCACATCCCCAGTAGGGGGCGTGCAGGAGGCGGCTAATCGATGTCTCTCATCGATGTTTCTACCTCTCTATCCCTCTCCCTTCCTTTGTAAAAAATCAAAAATATATATATATATATATTTTAAAAAGATTTGAATTCAAACTCTAGTTCTTATTTGGTTTATGGTTTTTTGTAAATTCCTCACCCTCTCCTATTGCTTCCTTATTTAATAATCGCCCCTAGATAGGGCCATGGGACTGAAATAAAACGAAGAGAGGGAACATAGAGCTCAATGTCCCCCCTGAAGGAGTGCTCATTAATGGCATGGGATGGGGCCATGGTGATGTTAATTAATATACACCCACGGGAAGGGGTGGATATGAGAGAGCCTCTGCTTGGTTTTCACCACTTTGCCACTGTCAACTCTACCTGAATGTACACTTGCCAAAAGTAAATTACATTTCCCTTGACTTTTTGTAATCACTGCCTTAGAAACAATAAAGATGGGTTCAGCCGAGACAGGTTTGGCTCAGTGGATAGAGCCTCTCAGCCTGCAGACTGAAAGGTCCCAGGTTCGATACCGGTCAGGGCATGTACCTTGCTTGCGGGCACATCTCCAGTGTGGGGCGTGCAGGAGGCGGCTGATCGATGTCTCTCTCTCATCCATGTTTCTGACTTTCCATCCCTCTCCCTTCCTCTCTGTAGAAAATCAATAAAATATATTAAAAAAAAAAAAGACGGGTTCACATACGTAGGGAGGTTCTCTTCTATTATCAACCTGGTGATTCATATTGCTGAGCAGAGACAAGGTAACATCCGACAGGACAGACTGGCAAAAGCACAAGAGATCTCGGGGCAATTAGCGCACACTGTTTACTGGGGCTTGGAAACCAATCTGAAAGAATTTATGCTTTAAATCAATGGCAGTTGTCAATGAGCCCGTGAGAAAAACCTTGCCGGGCCCCTCTAGTTTTTATTGCAATTCATATTGATAATATCAAAAACAAAAGCCTCTGAGCAAAAGGTCAATCTAATGCAATCACTTAGTGCAGAATTATGGGGTCCAGCTTCCACACGGCTGAATGAACGATCACGTGATTAAAGGTGCGTGCCAGAAGCGAGCGGTGGGTGTTAGGCGCTGAGCAGGTTGTTTTCTTCTTAATCGTTGGCATTTGCTTAACTGTTTGCTTAATTCTAATTTATGTTTTTTATGCTCCAGTTTGTTTACAGAGCCCATAGTTCCCAATTGTCTTTATTTGCTTAAGCGTTTCTTTACATTTATTTACATTTTTATATACGTCGCTCTGCTTCCATAACTCACCACCGTGCGGAGTGGGCGCGAAATCACCATAAATCCGCATCGCTAATTAACCTCATCCTCATGACTGATTAGTCAAGATGATGAGCCTAGAAGGAAGGCAAGGAGGAGGCCTGATTGTGAGTCACGGGATCATTAAATTTTAGAACTAGAATTTAGGCTTTTAAGGCGTTTTCCAGATAGAATTCCGTGGTTTTTACATCTTCCGTGTTGGAGAGTTATGAAAGATCGGCCGCTTGCTCTCACTCCTTTATGCAAAAAAAAAAAAAAAAAGTGTAAGGATTTGGTGGCAGCTTTGAAAAACAAGACGAGAGGAAGTCCAATCACGGATGACTATGAGTAACCTGTAATGGGGGCTTGAAATGAAACCGCACATAAATGGACCAAAGATGAGCTGGCAGTGAGCATGGAGCGGGGGGCCTTCTCTGGAGGTAAGAATGCGGAGTGGATTGCTTGGAACTCCCCTTCCAGAAGCTGAGCAGTGTGCGAGGGTTTTAGCTTTGCCTAACGGTAAGGGTAGCTATTAGCTTTGCAGTGGGGAGCGTTTAAAAGTACACAAACATAGGAAGGAAAGAACCTGGAACAGAGTAGCCAGCTTCATTCCAAGAATCCATCTGGCACGTAAAGAACTGCTTGTCCTACATTAAGCCCCGCAGAGTGAGAGCCATTTTTCATGCTCCACACCCCCTATTTTTGGTTTTCAGGTGAGGCCGCTTACTGAGTTTGGGGAAGAGACAAGATGAGTTTTCAGAGCCATCTAACCGGGGGACGCACTCAGGGTGAGCTCTGTGAATCTCACCAAACGTTTCCCCCATTCCCCCGACAGGGGAAACATGTTGAAGACTTGATTCAGAAAATCAGGTTAAGAGAAAGCTCAAGTGTCCACATAACATGAGCTTTTAGTCGTTTGTAAACAATGTCACGGAACAAGAGGTGTGAAACATATAAAAACCATGACATGATATGGTAAGTTGATAAGTGAAATCCAGTCTACCCCTAAACAAACGTATTTTGCCAGCTTTGGTGTGTAGTATAGGCAGCTAAAAGCGAACGCCGCCAAAGGAACTGCAAGATGTATAAAGGTGTTGTAAGGCTTAAATTAGTCCTGGATGCCGGGTCTCATTTTCATATGCTTCCCCCTTTTTTAATAAAAATATATTTCATTGATATTTTACAGAAAGGAAGGGAGAGGGATAAAGTCAGAGACATTGAGGAGAGAGAAACATGTAATCAGCCGCCTCCTGCACACCTCCCACTGGGGATGTGCCTGAAACCAAGGTGCATGCTCTTGACCGGAATTGAACCTGGGACCTTTTCAGTCCACGGGAGGATGGATGCTCTATCCACTGAGCCTAACCGGCGAGGGCCATATGCTCCCCTTTTAAGGGAAAGCGTAGTCAGACCCACTCCATGTAGACTTCACACATGCAGGACAGTGGCTGTCCCCTTACCCAGTCACCTCTTGAGGGACAGCACAAGGCCAGAGCGCCGGCGCC
>PVJN01037883.1:0-20661 GCA_004026805.1 Lasiurus borealis
TTCTCCTTCTTCTTCTTCTCCTCCTCCTCCTCCTCCTCCTCCTTGTTGTTTCCTTGGTCCCTGGACACAGGGTCTCCTGACACAATATCTGGGCCATCTGTATTAACGTGAATTTGACTTTTCCTTAAGTCTTCTAAGCACCCTAGTCCTTGGCAAATCAAAAGTGGCCTGTCCAGTGTTCTTTGTTGAAACAGACTGATAAATGAATTGATACCTAAGTGTTAATATGTGAACTACCACATAGTTATATTTTAAAAGGAGTTTCATGGCATTACAGTTTATTAACCTTAACGATTAATTTAATGGTAGGGATTTTGTGTTGGGCAGGTGAGAGATATTCCTGAGTGAATAGTTTACTCAAGCTCTCAATCCGTCCACTGATAAGGCCACTTCCTCTGTTTTTTCTTGATGGTGCCTGCATGGTTTATAGGCAGTTTAAAAATAACTTCTTAAGAAGACAAAAACAAAAATAAAATAAAAAATCTATGGGCATAGTAGCACTAAATTTCCATACTGAGACAAATTATCCTAGAAAGATCATTTTACATCACAGGCAATTTTGATTTTTTTTTTGAGTTAGGTTAGAGTTTATAACCAGAGTTGCAGACATGTAATGGTAATTGATTAATTAATTGATGTGGTTTTTATTGAGTGCCTGCTATTGGCCAGGCACTAAATGTACTGGGAAGTCAAATGATGAACAAGATAACTGTCATTGTCCTCACCTAAGCTGCAGTGTAGATAAGGAAAAACAAAACAAAACAGGCAAAACAAAGAAAAATTATAAATTGTGGTAAGTACCAGGATGAAAATAAAAAATATTGCTAAGAACGTAAATTTTGATTGGCTGTGGGGAAAGTGGGCAGGCCATGTTTAAGGTAACTCCTGAAGATTGAATGCTGAGCTTTATGAAAAATGAGGCTATTGATGGGATGGGAGAGATGTGATGGTGATGATGGTGATGGAGATGGTGCTGATGGTGATGGTGATGATGATTAGGAACCACAATGAGGTTTAAAACTACTCTAAGTTAAAAATAACAAAGTTATATCAAATGTTGCTCTCTGACATTTTATTCAAGAAGACCCAGGAATAATGATTAAGGTGATATTAAATAACTTGTTTAAGCTTATATTTGTCCATGAACAATTTACTCTCAAAAGTATACTTAGTGACAAAGAAGCAAACAATATTTCTAATACTAACGTATTTTTTCTTCTTATGTAATGAATTCTGGAAACAAAACAAGGTGACTGCTGTTACTCTGCTCTTCTTTAAGCAAAATCCAGGAGTTTTGAAACCAGTTTTTAATATAGTACTGGTTATGTCTTGAGATCAATGCTTCACAAGTATCTGGGGAAAAAGAACATTTTAGGGCAATAAAATAATTACTGACCTGTTGTTTTGGTAATTTATTGATTTGATCAATTTCTTCTAAGCACTAGCTTATTTTTCTCTTCAGGGGAATTTCTGAATATTTTCCTATGGTTAGCTTCTCCTTTTCCATCATGCTCTTTCATTTCTTCCATCTCTCCCCTCTCCTGCATATAAATATGAAAGTTTTATTAGGATCAGGTATTATATATGAACAGACACAGTATTTTAAAATTTGCTAAATTGCTGGTGATTATATTTAGTCTTATCCATTATCTAGGGTAATCCCTTGTGAAAAATCAACACAATATATTTACCTCTTGTTTTTGAATATGCAAGATTTAATGACATGAAAAGAATCTCAATTATTTTGTTAATTGGGAAAAGCAAATTATAACACATTATGTACTGCATGCTTCAATCTTATAAATAATACAAAAATATAAAATGCATATCTAAATATTTACATGTGCATGCAAGGGCCATAAAGAATACACTGATATTAACTTCTAACTAGTGGGATATTTTGAGAAAATTTTCTGTTTTTTCCTTTCTTAAGTTCTAAAATGTCAGCAATAAAGAAGCTACATCTATAATAATAAAAGCATAATATGCTAATTAGACCAGGTAGCTGAATGACCATCTCGACATCATTCCAGATGAAGCTGTTGCAGTGGGGGCCAAAGCAGAGCCCGATCAGGAAAGCAGGCAAGCAGTTAGGGGTGATCAGGCAGGCAGGCGAGTGGTTAGTGGTCCCAGATTATGAAAGGGATGTCCCAGATTGTGAGTGGTTGCAGGCTAGGCTGAGGGACCACCCCTCCCCCCTACCCTGTGTACAAATTTTGTACACCAGGCCTCTAGTTTAAATATAAACCACAAAGAAAATGTTAGGTTGTTTTTGCCTTTAACTTGGTAATTCTAGTAATTTTGAAAATAATCAGATATCTGGGTGAACAAATTATGTCTCTTTTGTCAAACATACAAAAAGAAGCGTCATAAAAGAGGGGAGTGGTATAAAGGTAAATCCACAGGTGATGTGCCATTAAAATTTTGTTTAAAGAAGTTGAATGACCTAGGTCAGTGATCAGCAAACTGCGGCTCTCGAGCCACATGCAGCTCTTTGGCCCCTTGAGTGTGGCTCTTCCACAAAATACCACGGCCTGGGCGAATCTGTTTTGAAGAAGTTGCGTTAGAAGAAGTTTAAGTTTAAAAAATTTGACTTTCAAAAGGAATTTCAATCGTTGTACTGTTGATATTTGTCTCTGTTGACTAATGAGTTTGTCGACCACTGACCTAGGTGTATGCTTATGATTTAATGTGTAATGTTAAATGACAAAAAAAAAAATAGTTCATGTAGTAAGATACTAATTAGGTAATACATAAAATGTATGTGTAGAAAAAAAAAAGACCATAGCTAAATAACCAAACTTTTGGCAATATAATTTCTAGGTTTGGGAAATCATGTTTCTTAAATTTTCAATAAACAGGTATTCCCTTTAAAATGAGATGTATAAACACTGATAATTTCTGAAAACAATCAGAACAACGTGACCCAGATAAGAATTCATTTAGTTGTTTTGGTGAAAATAATTAGGCCTAGAACGTGTTACTCTCTTCTGTGTTCTCCCAGGGCTTAAATAAATAAGAGCGAATATGAGCTTTGACTTTCTTGGATATGTATATACAGTTTAAACTTGATATGCAAAGAAGTCTCAAGCTTTGGGATAGAACTAGTGGATTGTTAATCAGTTATAGCTCAGACATATGCTTGTTAATATGATTGTTAGACACATTATCAACTCTGTGCAATTGATCAGAAGAGTTCAATCAGGTTAATAAGCATCAGAGATTTTCCTGAAGGTTTTCTTACATTCTGGACATAGAGAATAAGGATTGGTTGTGTTAACCTCGGTGCCCCTGATAAGCTACAGGAAAAATCCAGGATGTGAACTGATCCAATTGCTTAGCCATCCCTAGACCCCCTGGCTTGGGGGAAGGAAACCTGTAGACTAGCAGTGACCCCCATAAATAAGTGAGTGATTAGAGGGCACCTAATGCATATTTGGTCCTGTCTATCCCATCCCATAGTCTTAACTGGAAGATAAATGCAGTTGACCCTGGAACAACATGGATTTGAACTGTCTGGGTCCACTTGTATGCAGATTTTAAAAAAATATACTGTAAATGCATTTGCCCTTTCTTGTGATTTTTAAAATATTTTCTTTTCTCTAGCTTAGTTTATTATAAGAATTCAGTATATGAAACATAACATAAAAACATGCGAATTGATTGTTTATGCTATCAGTAAGGCTTTTGGTCACTAGTTGGCTATTAGTAAAGTTTGGGGGAGTTGGAAGTTATAGGTAGATTTCCAACTGCGTGGGGGAAGGGGTGGTTAGAGCCCCTAGCTTCCTGCATTGTTCAAGGGTCAATTGTACTTCATATGTGCCATTTATATGAATGGTACCTGTCTAGGGTAAAAAAGTAACAGGAGAATAATTGTATCAATAGCAATAAAAAGATATTGAAATTCCTAGTTGCCCATTATTGGGCACCTGCTGTGTGCTAGGCCTGCCAGAGATGCTGGCGTTCGTCTTGGCCATAATCAGGGACTCTCGCTCCTGATTTACTCTAGGACGTGGCCTTGCCTGGTGATTATAACCCATACAAAGACACCATGTCCAGGCCCGTGGCACGTATGGTATCTGATGCCCTTTACCTCCTGTCCACCTCTCCTTTTTGGTCTGTTGCCCGGATGGTGTTCCAGCGAGGTCTGAGACAGATGAGCTTCAAGGTGAGAGAAAGAACAAATCCTGAGCGGTAATGCTGTCACTCACCTCATCTTCATAATCTTCCCTGAGCTTCCTCTGCTGCTCACCCTGGTATTGATCGTGTCACAGGCTATAGCAGACCGAGGCAGGGGGCTGAAAACCTTTCCGCACGGCCCTCGCCAGCATCCCTGTTCCAGCTCCAAGAAGAAAAGCCTGCTGTGAAAACAATCAGTGCATTTGCTTTAGATCTAAGTGATTCCAACTAGGTCGATGCTTCATGCTGATGTGTTGAAAACATTAAAAAAATTTCTCAGAGTTTGATTTCCACTGGAACACTGTGGCATGTGTCTCAGTGCCTGAGTGTCTGCAGTTGTTACTTCTCATGAATGCAGTGACAACTGCTTCCTGCCATAGCACACAAAAGCAGTAGGAAAAATGAGGCTTTTTGTCATCTGCATGGATATTTATTATGAAGGCTTTGGATGGGAGGGGGGGGAGTAGGGAAACGAACGTGTGGGATCTGGTTAACAGTCACATGTTACCTTGGCCTGCACTGGTAGGGTTGCTGTTTTTGTCTGTTTTACTCCTGAAGGGAATACGATCCAGGGATGATTTTCTTTGTTTTGGCACAGACTTTCCTAAAGCCAACCATTTATAATAATGCCAAGAGTGGCTTTATCTTCGAAAGGATTCTTCAGAACTCTACAAATTTATATTTATATTCAGATATGATTGGATCTCTTCATCACATCATGGCATCAAGTGGCGCAATAGGCCTTATAGAAAGGAGCTCTCTGCAGCCAAATTAATATTTATTTAATTTCTGGCCAAGGCCTGGGATAGTGTTTAACTGCACAACAAACAATGACAGATTTTCCACCTAAGAAATAATCCCTAAAGAAAGGGAATGCTGCACCAGGCATGTGCATGGTGTTGGGGGACATAATTCAGAGTTAGGATCTAGTTTAAAAGTGTGGGGGTCAGAGACATTCGTAAATATGTTATACTTGATCATATCTCTAAGTTCCTCATCCTGGTTATTAATAATGAAACCCAGGATTTGTTCAAGACAAAACGAACCTAATCTACAGGCCACACCTTCAAGTTACTTCTCCTTTATTTCTGGATGAAGTCTGGCATGAAGGCTTTGTTGTCGCTGTACAATTAGTTCTTTGGAAGAGTTTCTGCTCATTCAGTTAGAACTCAGTTGTGTAGTCTTCCATCTGCCAACGCCTACCAAAAGTATGCCTGTCATTTCCGCTGAGTGTTCTTTGCGATGCCATCCTTTAAACCAGATGTTGGGGTTTTCTTCTAGGCATGAACTCTCTTGGGTTGTGTGATCTTATGTGCTGTTTACCATTAAGACGCTGAGAGAATCCTATATAATAAAAGGCTAATATACAGATAGACCAAATGGGGGAATACCCAGAACAACCAAACAAACGGTCGTTATGATGTGCGCTGACCACCAGGGGGCATGCACAGAACATGGTGGATATTGGCCATGGCGGGATGGTCGAGCAGTTGAGCCGGGGTGCCAGACCAAGACAGGGTGTGCCAGTCGCTGTCATTGGGGTGAGCCTCTGATGGTTACTGAAAATTCTTTGCTTCCACATGTGCGGTCCCGCCCGGCACTCACACCTACTGCCAGTACTGGCCCCCTTTGCACCTGCAGCTGGCACTGGAGCCATGTTTGCAGCCACTGCCGGTGCCCAGTGCCAGTCCCAATTGCTCAGTGCCATCAGCAGGTGGGAGTGGCAGTTGCCAGTCCTGATTGCACCTGAGGTCTTCTCTACCTCTCCCTGCTCCTGAGAGGCAATCAGGGCAGCAACTGCCATTCACACTGCTGATAGCACCGGCCCTGCTTGCACCTGCTGCTGGCACTGGCCCCAATCTCTCTGTGTTGTCAGCAGGTGCAAGTGGAGCTGGCGCTGACTGTGCATGGGAGCGAGGATGGTGGGAGCAGAGATGGTAGGAGCAGGAATGGTGGGAGCAGGACTGCCTGCAGCCAGGGGATCAGAGGCCATGGCGGGAAGGAGCAGGCAGGACGCAGAGAATGGGCCAAGACCCGTCCCTATGCCTACCATAGCCTCATGGCCCACCGTTCCTTTCAAGGTGCAAGAATTCATGCACTAGGCCCCTAGTGTTCTTACAATGATACAAGAGAAAGTGGCAAATGAATGCTCTTATTCAGGAATTTTGTTGATTCTTCAGAAAGCCTACCAATAGGAAAATTTCCCCAAAACTATAATCTGTGAGTTTCCTTTAATTAAACAGTAAGATCCACTTTTATCCTGACCTGCTGCCTCTCCAGAGGTTAGATGTATTTTTCGCCAGAATTATTCCCTGTTCATTCCCTCTTCCCACCTGTGGTTAATCCTGTTTTCATGGGTGATATAGTGGTTTTTGCTAAGCAAAATAAACCACTATATATGTAATATATAAATTATAATAATTTGTTCAGCAAAATAAACCACATTGAGTGCATATTGTTTACATGTTTGATTATTATAATTTACATTCTAAATACAAACTGCAAATACCTGATCTTTTATGGAATATTTATTTCCTATTGTTATATCTCATTTACAAAATAAGCTAGGTAGAGTGTGGCTTTTATAGGGAATGATACTATAGATCTTTGAGTAATTATTTTACATTTGCATTTCCATATGATCTGTCTATCTGGAAAGCTCAAAGTGTTTCCAAGATGTTAAGCTAGTGATAGTCACAATTCCCTTATGAAGAAGATGAGGAAGAAAATTTCAGCTTCATGTACTTCCTGTGTCTTAAAGGCACAGTGTTGTTGAAGGGGCCCTAGGTTAGTGCTGACGGATTTAGGACACAATTTGTCTCCAGTTTTTTGATTGTCTTCTCTTTATATTGTACATATGCTTCTCTACAATGGGACAAGTCTTCAGAGTGTCTTGGTAGATAGAGTTTTAGAACACTGGGGATAATATAATCAACTGCTTTTCCCATGAAAATACTATTTCATAGTGTTCCTCGGTGTAAAAAAGGCAGCATGCATGTAGAACCTTGTTTCTTTCTTTCTAATAACAGCATTCGTCTACAAACATTAAAAGAGCAGGGATTCTGTAAGTCAATGAGTGGGGAAAATAATTCTAAAATGTCATCTTTCCAGCATCATGTCATTCGTTTTAAAAATGAACTCTTTGGGTGTGCTTTAGAGCAACAATTTGCACTTCATATATACTATCAAGAGCCCCATTTGTAAAGAATTTATGCACTTAATTTATGTACTCCGCTTGTCAAGTTACTTTGTTTCTGGATCTCCACCCCAGAGCATTGAGGGAGAGTCCACACGAGTTACAAAAAGGAAAACTCTAGGCTTATAATAAGCTTATAGTGGCGTGAAGTTTTAGGCTACTATAGATTTTCCAGAAAATCAAATATGAATGTGGCGGAAATATCTTTTCTCGCCAGGAGAATCGACTCTTTATGAGACCATTAACTATATATCTCGTGGGAGTGTCTTTAAGCAGTTACTTAAAAGCCAGTGGTTAGCAGCCGGACTTTCAGAGAAGCCTTGCCCAATGCTGGCAGTTTGCAAAAGCTGCTTTAAATGAACATTTCCCCACAGGAGATGACTTCAGATGGGCCGGTGGAAATGGCAGGTGGCATGGCGTTGTCCTCCCGCTCATTGGAAGAGCATGTTTTCTTGAGAGTAGTTGCTGTAACTCTAAAAATGAAGTTCAACATACTGAAAAATAAATGGAAAATTAGTTTTATAGAAATAATAAAATGTTAGACATTGTTTAGCAACTTTTAATGTTAAAAAATCTTCCTTGTCTTGGGTAATGTGAAGACAGTACTATTGAGTAGTTTTCTGAGAAATCTATGTACAGGGAGAGGTTACATAACCTGGTGAATCCCATGAACATATTATATATGGAATTATACGGATTCAGACAAAGCTGAATTGTAGGATTTTCATGCTTGGTCAAATTTATTTTAATTCTGTTTTTACCATCTACTTGTCATGATTGCTTAGACCCGGAAAGGAAACTCTTCAGGGTTTGTGTGTATTTTTTTTCCCTAGTTCTTTTCCTATTCTTCTCTGAGCCTCAAGGGTCATGTGGAGCGTCCTTTCATAAATGTTGGAGAGTTCTTTTTCACAGTAGGCAATAAAAATATACCCCTGGTTTAATAAGTGATGGGCCTTCCCTAGTTCGCAGTTTCCTTTTGGCAAAAACTGAATTATTTCCATGAAGCTGTTGCTTCCTTCCTCCTACTGCAATTGACCTTTCATTTCTATTAGTGGGGTTCAAGAGCCTTTTGGCAAAAGAATTGCATATAGGGATAAATTATTGTCTCCCTTTGAATGGCAAACAACTAAATTATTGGTTCCCATTTAGATGACCATTAAGAATATTTACCCTTTTACCTATGAATTAGCAACAACACCGAATTAAAACATATCTCTATATATCTGTATACCTATATCTATATCTACCTATTTATCTATTGGTAATGGTTAGAATATTCAATTTTTTTACAAGCAGAATTTTTTTAAAAATGTGAATGCCTAATAATTTCTTGCTCTTCAAATCTAATTTCTGTGTTTTAAATAAATTAAAATATACCTGTTGATCTGGTTATATAAATATCCTTCTTCTAATGACAAAATAGAGATTTAATTAAGAAGTAGAAGTTGGTTTTAAGGAAAAGCTAATTTGCTTATTCATTTGTTTCCCCACTAATTTCATTCATTAATTTATTCATTCACCAATTAATCAAAATATATTTGTTCAGCTTTATTATGTGGTAGGCATTTTGTTGAATGCTGAAGAGAAAAATAAAAATATATATGGTTTCTGCAGTTATGGGGCTTTGATTTATTATAAAAACTGTCAACAAATAATTGCAATGTAATGATAATTGCCCTTATTCAACTAACTATTTGAATCCCTGCTATGAGCCAACCACAGTTCTAGGAGTGTGGATCTGATGGGTATGGTGCCTCTCTTCTTACAGCCCAGAAGACTTCATCTCTTACCATCTGTGCTATTGTCCACTCTGGTAAAGCTGCACTGGTCATTCTTGCAGTTCCCTAAGCATGTGCCACACATGCTCTCAACTTGGAGGCTTTGAATTTTCTGTTTCCTCTGCCTTCAAATAGTTACATGACTCCTCCTTTATATAAGACATCCAAAACTTTTATTAAGCTTATTTCTAGACTAGAGGCTGGTGTACAGATTTGTGCACCAGTGGGGGTCCCTTGACCTGGCCTGTGGGATAAGGCTGAAACTGGCTCTTTGATATTCCCCGAGGGGTCCTGGATTGCGAGAGGGTGCAGGCCAGGCTGAGGGACCTCACCGGTGCACAATTGGGGCCCGAGAGAGACGTGGGATGTTGGCCAGGGCATGTCCAGCCCATCTTGCTCAGTCCTGATTGGTCGAACCTCAGCAGCAAGCTAACCTAAGGTTTGGAGGTTCTGCCCTCTGGTGGTCAGTGCACATCATAGTGACTGGTCGACCAGTCAGCTGTCTGCTCCCTGGTGGTCAGTGCACATTATGCAAGCAGTTGAGCAGCCTTAGCATATCATTAGCATGTTATGCTTTGATTGGTTGAACAGCCAACTGGTCGATAGGACACTTATCATATTAGTCTTTTATCATGTAGGATATTGTGTGATGTGAATAGGTTCCCGCCCCTTACCACTCCCTGATTCTCTTGTTAGTTTTCTTCTTCTGGATTTTCATTATACTATCTATTAATTATGTTAATTTTTTTCTAATAGTTATATGTATTTCTTTTTCTTGTCTTGCTTTATGGCTATTACTTACATGCTCATCTAGGAATGTCCTAGTGATAGCAGGGTTATTTTCTTCCAGCCTGTTGAAAGTTCTTGTGATTTGTTTTAAGTATAGGATCAATCTGAATTCTTTTCATTGCAAATGAGAGAAACACAAATCAAACTGCTAAAGCTGGCTTGCCTAATTGCTAAGTCCAGGGGTAGGACTGTCTTCAGGAAGAGATGGACTTTGAGTTTCAAATAAGTATTTCAGGCTATGTTTCTGTCTCTTTCTCTGGCCATTATTGTCCTTTGTATCACTTTATTCTCAGAAATACTTTCTCCCTGTAGTAGGAAATATGGAATAATTCTCATTGGTCTTTCTGCAGGAATCAGAGTTCATTTTTGGGTCCGGTGGCAAGATCAACCATGCTTGAGGCAATTACCTTGCAAAATCTGATCTTATCTGATATGTCAAACATTTATAATATTTTTTCCTACAGAAATATTAATGAGCATGATGTCCCAGAATGTGCTGGAAGTGTTACTTAATATATTAATATTGTACTTATGTATTGTCTAATACCCTATCCTTGTAGAATCTCTGAAATTCTGATTTCTGTTCATTTCTTTCTCCAGTGGAATCACATAGGGAATTGTGAGTCTGTATAATTAAGTTTTGCATACTTATTTATAAATTGAATATAAAAAAAGGAAAGTCCCACTATTTGAAGTATTCACTAGAGAACAAAGTAGAGTGTTTCATAGGTTAAGATATATAATCTTATGTCTTTAAAGCAGGGTTACTAAAAGTAGAAAAACAATTTTAAAAAGTTGGAAGTGGAGAGGGAAATAGAATAGGGTGCTTTTACTTTTAATTATTTTAATATGCCTTTACCTTTTCATCAAGAATATCCACTTCTCCTACCAATAAATTTATTACTTGGAATTAATTTGCTTCTGGGAAACACTTTGTTCAGATTTTCAGGACTCCATAGCAGGGCCTTCTCTTGGCATTTCCTCTCAATTTAATGTCTTATTTGCTGCATGGTTTCTTAAATCTCCTATTTCCCAACTCTTAAGCTCCATTTTTTGTTTTTGTTGCTATTATTATTGGAGTACATTTTCAAGTAATTCCTTTTTATCGAATCAATTGGTGTGATATCGGTTAATAAGATCATACAGGTTTCAGGTGTACAATTCTATAATTCTATAATTGGGATAAGGCTGAAACTGGCTCTTTGATATTCCCCGAGGGGTCCTGGATTGCGAGAGGGTGCAGGCCAGGCTGAGGGACCTCACCGGTGCACAATTGAGGCCCGAGAGAGACGTGGTTGCTTCTCTTACACTAGTGGGTAATATTAATTTTTGTAAGAAATGTACTTGGCCAAATATATATATATTTTTCTAAGAGCAAGATCTAAACTGTATTTGCAGCCTCTCTTCACAATCATAGGATAAGATAAAAGTTTTAGTATTCATTTATTCTAACCCAGTTTGCCATATTTTTATTGAAAGTATATAAAATTTTAGTTCTAGTATTTATTAAAAAATAAATTTATTAAATTATACCTTAAAAAGTCTTTCTTCATAATTAATTAAGCTTTATTAAAACCATATTGTTACCAATTTCTAAGGCTGAATATTTTATTGGTTTTATTCATACAATATTTCCTGTATATTATAAATTCCTTTCATTCTACTATATTTATGTTTACTCATATCTTCCTTAAATAATATTTCACAGAGAGCACATGAGGTCATATGTTAGTCCTTGCATTAAAAAGTATAAAAATGATTATTATCATAAGAATATGTTGCCAGCCCTAAATGGTTTGGCTCAGTGGATATTGCATCAGCTTGCAGACTTAAGGGTCCCAGGTTCGATTCCAGTCAAGGGCATATACCTTGTTTGCACGCACATCCACAGTAGGGGTGTGCAAGAGGCAATGGTTGATGTTTCTCTCTCATCAATGTTTCTAACTCTCTATACCTCTCCCTTCCTCTCTGTAAAAATCAATAAAATATATATATAAAAGAATATATCTCCAAGAAAATAGTTCATTTTGTGTAAGATTTCTAGAAATCATATTACATATCTAAATGTTGGTCTGGAGATTTTTATATAAAAATATATTTACTGATCTGCAAAGAAAGAAGGAAATAACAATGTGTATATTTGAGTGTGTATATATATTTTTGAGCAATGACTGCTTGTAATTTTGACATATAATTCCTGTTTTCTTGTGCTGATATCAGATGATGGTGATAGATGATGCTGACATAATAAAATTTTTACTTGTACAAATAAAATTTGGCAACCATTTTTGAAAAATGTTATATTGGTACCTAAAATCCAATTCTGTAAACCCATAATACTAGCACTCTTTCTTTCTTTCTTTTTTTTAAATACATCCCAGGATTTTATCTTTATTCTTAGAATTCAGAATTTACCAGGATGTGTGAAAAATGGTTCTCTTAGAAATAACCCTGCTTTGATTTTAGGAAAACTTTTGGATAGAAAGACTTGTGACTTTCTTCCACTCAGGAAAACTGTTTTGTTTTATCTCTGATTAATGTTTTTCTTCCATTTTTTTGTGCTCTCTTTCCTTTCATGGTATGCTCTATTTGTTATTTTCTGCATTTGTAAAATTTTTGGCCTTTGACTTTACTAATTTGTCTTCCAGTCATTTGTCAATTGCTTATTTTCCATGCAGTTTGCTCCTTTTTTTTTTTCTGGATAAAATATCTTTTCAAAAATTTACTAAAATGGCTCAAATATCTATGGATATTTAATGTTCTCCAGTTTCTTGCATTCACTCTTTTTTTGTGTTATTAATTCTGATTGCTCAGCCTGGTTATTCCCTCGCTCCTCATTTTCTATAATAAAACACACATGTTCATTTCAATAACATTTGACACATGTGTATACCTGTGTTACCACTACCCCAACCAAGACATGGAACATTTTCATTGGTACAGAAAGCGAGTGTCTCAGAGGCAACCACTGTTTGGATTTTGCCCCACAATTTAATTTTTCCTGTCCTAAGGTTTCATATGAATAGAATCATAGAGTGTGTACTCTTTCATGTCTTACTTCTTTCTCTCCGTGTAATGTTTGTGAGATTCATCGATGTTTTTTCATCTGTCAGTACTACTTTCTTTCTTTTTACTTTTCTTTCTTCCTTTTCCAAGTGAGGAGTATTCCACTGGGGGCATAACCATTATGTTCATCCTTTTATCTCTTAGACATTGGGATTGTTTCCAGTTTTGAGATACTATGAATGAGCTGCTATAAGTCATCTTGTACAAGTCTTTACACAAATATCTTTTCATTTCTTTTGGGTACATACATAGGGTTGTCATTGTTAAGTTACGGGATAGGTATATGTCTAACTTGATAAGAAACTTCTAGCTTTCCAAGCAGTCATACCACTTTACGGTATTCACCTGAAGCAGCTGTGAGTCCAGAGGCTCTGTTTCCTCACCAGCAGCTGGATGGTTAATCTTTCACCTTTGGCCATTCTCATAGGTATGTACTGGCATCTCATGGGTTTGGGATGACTAATAATATTGAGCATCTTTTCATAGGCTTCTTGGCAATTTGTATATCTGATTTTGACGTATTATTTCAAATATTTTCCCAGTTTTCAAATTAGTTTAAAAATTTTACCAATGTTTTTAGATATATATTCTATCCTTTATCAAAAATATTTTGAATATTTTTATTAGTCTTTGGCATGCCTTTTCATTTTTTAAAATATATTTTTTATTGATTTTTTACAGAGAGGAAGGGAAAGAGATAGAGAGTTGGAAACATTGATGAGAGCGAAACATTGATCAGCTGCCTCCTGCACACCGCCTACTTGGTATATGCCTGCAACCAAGGTACATGCCCTTGACCAGAATCGAACCTAGGACCTTTCAGTCTGCAGGCTGACGCTCTATCCACTGAGCCAAACCGGTTTGGGCATGCCTTTTCATTTTTAAACAAAAGTTTTTAAGAGCAGAAATTTAAAAATTGATAGAAGTCCAACTTGCCATGTTTTTTATTTTATGGTTGCTGCTTTTCATACACTGTCCAAACTAAGATGTTTTGTTCCCCCGTGAACATTTGGCAATGTCTGGAAACATTTTTGTTTATCCCAATTCAGTTGAGTGGAGGTACTATTAGCAACTCCTGGGTAGATGCCAGGGATGTTGCTGAGTATCTTGCATTGTACAGAAGAGCCTTCTCACAGCATAGAATTATCTAGCCCCAAGTATCAAAGTTTAGAAATCGTAGTTTAAAATGACACACAAATGTCAAAACGAGTTTTCCATTTTTCTTATGGGAGAGTTCATATTGGGAAGGCTTCCTCATCTAATGGATAGATTTATAAGGTTTATTTTTTATAGCATACTATAGCTATCACTTATTGAGCACTTACCATGATTCAGGCTCTTTTCTATGTACACTTTTATATAAGCTCACTTAAGTTGGATGAAACTTAAGTAGGTATTCTCCCCACTTTCCAGGTGGAGAAAATGAAGCCAGCAAAGAAAAATGCCCAGGGGTCAAAGAGCTCATATTTCCATTTAAGTCAGTGTGATAGTTTACTCAAAGACTCTAAACATTCTTTTGTGTTTTTTCATATAAAACTTCAATTATCACTTAAGTCATTTATTATTATGATAATACTGATACTCCAAAGAAGTATGCCACAGTATATTTGTTCTATGATGCTTGAGTATTTCATGTTGAAGGGTAAGGAGATTGCTGTTTTCATTTCTACTTTAGAGATTGGCAAACTAAGACACAGAGGTAGGTGCCCATTTGATTCTCAGGAATTTATTTAAGCAAATGACTGCTCTTCCCAAATGACTTTTTTGTTGTTATCCTCACCGAAGGATATTTTTTCCATTATTTTTTTTTAGAGAGAGTGGAAGGGAGGGGGAGAGACAGAGAGAGAGAAAGAGAGAAACATCGATTGGTTGCCTCCTGCACACAATCAAGGTGCGTGCCCTTGTCCAGAACTGAACAGTCCAAGGGTTGGCGATCTATCCACTGAGCCAAACTGGCGAGGGCTCTATTTTGTTTTTGTTTTATATCTGACTGCCCAATTGTTGGGTGATTGAAAGTAAAATCATGAAGGTTTTACTTAGGATTAATAAAAGACATAAACAATTTTTCCTTACAGCACAGAAAATGATGCAAATAAACTACTCAAGATTATTATAGCGTCCTTTCAGAGTGCTTTGAGCAATTTAAATGAGTAACAGGAAGTATATTCGTTGTGCTTGGGACCTTGGAGTCTTCTTTGAAAAACATTGGGGACCTTTGATACTATAACTGGAAATCCTTCCCATTCATTCCTGTGCTCTGAGCAGGTGTTTTCTAAAGCCACTCGTGAGGCTTTTTCTGCCATCATCTAATCACACTGATGTTCTCTGATGCTTCTCTAATGTAAGTTAAGATTGGGACCCTGCAGAGCTCACAACTCTATTCCTGCAAGGGCTTTTTTTCAACCCATGCCCAAACCTTTGTAACGCTATGCTATGTCCTCAGAGACCCACATGGAGAGCAAGGAGGAGTTGTGTTCGCATGGGCCAATGTCCTTTAAGACTAAGTAGAGCGGCTGTTATTGTGATTTTTTTACATTTCAAAAGTGAGATTTCAGGGGGTTCTATGACTAATAATGCTTGAAAGTTTGATATATGGGACAAACTACAAACATTTAACATTGTAAAAACTCCTCACCATGAGCTGCCTCTTTGTCATGTTGCTAATCATATCTTCTTCCCTTACTCCATTAACATACACCTGCTGCTCTATTATAAAAGGTTTGTGCAGTTATTTGAAATATTCTGAAGGTGTCTTATTATTTCAAGCTTCCATCTATTATACATGCTGTGTTATTTTGTTCTCTTTTACTTCTCCTCTTTGATATTCTTTTTTATTTGGGTTAAGAGAATGTTCATATTTAAAAGATAATAACTGATTTGTATTTCAAATGGTTAAACCAACTTGGGTACTATATGTCTGTTTTTATGCCAGTACCATGGTGTTTTGATTACTAGGCCTTGTAATATAGTGTGATAGTAGGTAGGGTGATTCCTCCAACTTAGTTCTTTTAGAGACTGTTGTTGCTGTTTGGGGTCTTTTGTGGTTCCAAACATATTTCTGTGAAATATTGCATTCATATCTTGATAGAAATCACATTGAATTTGTAGCTTTAGGTAGTGTGGACATTTTAATGCTAACTCTTCTTATCCATGAATATGGTATATACTTGCACTTATTTGTATCTTCCTTAATTTCTTTCTTCTTTGTCTTACAATCCTATCTAATAAAATAGCAATATGCAAATTGACTGTTACTACAATGCACAAGATGGCTGCCCCATGTGGACACAAGATGGCCACCACAAGGTGGCCGGCAGGGGAGGGCAGTTGTGGGTGATCAGGCAAGCAGGGAAGAGCACTTTGGAGAGACCAGGCATGCAAGTGAGGGCAGTTGGGGGGGACCAGGCCTGCAGAGGAAGGCAGTTGGGGGGACCAGGCCTGCAGTGGAGGACAGTTGTGAGGGGGGAGAACAGGCCTGCAGGGGAGGGTAGTTGGGAGCAATCAGGCTGGCAGGGGAGCAGTTAGGCATCAATCAGGCTGGCAGGGCAGTGGTTAGGGGGTGATCAGGTATGCAGGCAGAAGCAGTTAGAGGCAATCAGGAAAGCAGGCAGGTGAGCAGTTGTGAGCCAGCAGTCCTGGATTGTGAGAGGGATGTTCGAGATTGGAGAGGGTGCAGGCTGAGCTGAGGGACACCCCCATGTGCACAAATTTCATGCACTGGGCCTCTAGTCCTATATAATAAAGCCTAATATGCAAAGTGTCCAGTTGTCCTGCCATCCATTTAACCAATCAAAGCATAATATGCTAATGATATGCCAAGGCTGCTCAACTGCTTGCTATGATGTGCACTGACCACTTGGGAGCAGATACTCTGACCAGTAGGTTAGCTTCTGCTGGGGTCTGGTTGATCTGGACAGAGCGAGACAGGCAGGACACATTCTGGAGCCCTCCAATGGTCCATCTCTGGCTGTCCAACCTCCTGTGACCCTCCTTGGCCCCGATCATGCACCGTGTGGTCCCTCAGCCTGCCTGTGCCCTCTCGCAATCTGGGCTGAGGGATCCTCCCCCTATCCCAATGCACAAATTTGCACCGGGCCTCTTGTATCCTTATAAAAGTGTGCAGTTCTTTTTTATACTTGGTTAAATTTATTCCTAGTTATTTTATTGTTTTTGAAGCAATTGTAAATGGGATTGTTTTTTTAGTTTCTCTTTCTGATAGTTCATTATCAGTGTATAAAAATGCAACTGATTTCTGGATATGTATTTTGGTACTTTACTGAATTCATTTATCAGTTCTAGCAGTTTTTTTTTGATGGAATCTTTAGGGCTTTCTATATACAATATCATGTCATCTGCAAATAATGATAGTTTTACTTCTTTTTGATTCGGATGTCTTTTTATTTCTTCTTTTTATCTGATTGTTGTGCCTAGGACTTCCAGTACTATGTTGAATAAGAGTGGTGAAAGTGGACATCATATCTTAAGGGAAATGCTTGTAGTTTTTGTCCATTGAGTATGATGTTGGCTACAGGTTTGTCATATATGACATTTCTAATGTTGAGATATGTTCCCTCTATTTTCACTTTGAGAATTTTTTTTATCATAAATGGGTACTGGACTTTATCAAATGCTTTTTCTGCAACTATTGTTATGATCATGTGTTTTTTATCCTTTAGTTTGTTTATGTGGTGTATCACATTTTTTGTTTTGCAGATATTGAACCAATCTTATATTCCTGGAATAAATCTCATTTGATCATGATGCATGAGCTTTTTCATATATTTCTGAATTTGGTTTGCTAATCTTTTGTTGAAGATCTATGTTTATTAGGGATACTGGCTATAATTTTCTTTCTTTATATAGTTTTGGAATTAGGATAATACTGGCCTTGAAAAGTGATCTTGGGCGTCTTCCTTCCTCTTGACTTTTTCTGAAATAGTTTGAGAAGGATAGGTGTTAGTTCTTCTTTCAATTTTTGATAATATTCACCATCTGGTCCAAGGCTTTTGTTGGTTGGGAGATTTTAAAAAATTTTATTACTGCTTCAATTTCACTAGTTGTAATATGTCTATTCAAAAATGTTTTATGTGAATTAATACTGTCTTCTTTGACTTATTTTTATTAGTACATGTCATTTTCCTAAATTTCTATATCAACTTTCCTGTATTTTACTTCCTTGTGTTTTATATACATCTCTTTCAAACAGCATATCATTTGTTTTTAATCCCACCTGAGGATCCATTTATTTATTTTAGATAGGAAAGGAGGGAAAAAGAGAGGGATAAAGAAGAGAGAGAGAGAGAGAGAGGTGGGGAGAGGGGAGAGAGAAAGAGACAGAGACAGACAGACAGATAGACAGACAGACATTGATCAGCTGTCCCCTGTATGCTTCCTGACCAGGGATCAAACCTGCAGCCTAGGTATGTGCTCTGACCTGTAATTGAACCCACAACCTATTGGTGTACAGGATGATGCTCCAACCAATTAGCTACCCTATATTAAAAAAAATTAAGGTACATTAAAAAAATCTTATAGTGAAAATCTGTTGATAGTAAATGTTCTATGTCTACTTAATTAAAATGTCTCTTTTGCTAGTGAATTGTTCTTGAAAGGTAATCTTTATTGATACATAATTCTGTTTCTTTGATGTTCTGCAGTTTCAATAATATGTCTGGTTTACATTTACTTTCATTTAGTGATTTTGGAAAATGTTACATTTCCTAAGTCTGTGGCTTCACCCTTTTATCACTTCTGGAAATTTTTTATCTTATTATCTCTTCAAACATTGCCTTCCCTAACTTATGTCTTATTTTCTCATTCTGGCACTCTGTTAAAGAAAAGTGGGCCTTATCATTGCATCTGCTATGTCTCCTCATTTAACTTTTGTGTTTTTGTTCTGCTAGTCTTTGTGTACTGCATCCTGGGAATTTCTTTAGCTATATCTTCTAATATTTCAGTGCTCTCTTTGGTTATGTTTCATTTGCCTTTGTAAAAAAAATATATATATATATATTTTATTGATTTTTTTACAGAGAGGAAAGGAGAGAAATAGAGAATTAGAAACATCCATGAGAGAGAAACATCGATCAGCTGCCTCCTGCACATCTCCTACTGGGGGTGTGCCTGCAACCAAGGTACATGCCCGGAATAGAACCTGGGACCCTTGAGTCTGCAGGCTGATGCTCTATCCACTGAGCCAAACTGGTTGGGGCAGTTTCATTTGCTTTTAAATTAAACTATCCAAAAATGATACTGAATCAGAGAAATGAAGGGGTGGAAAGGGCACCATTTGGTTATTTGTAGGAGGAGCCTATAGGCAGAAGGACAGCATTTACCAAGCCTGGGAGATGAGAATGTGCCAGGTGCTTAGGGAACTGCAGAGAGATCAGGGCAGCTGCAGCAGAGGGACCGAGGGGAAGTATTTGCAGATGGGCTGGGTAGGGGCTGGTGGGCTGGGTCATATATGATTCTAAGCCCTTATAAGGACTCAGACTTTTTTCTGAGTGTAAGTGAGAAGCTATCAGAGTATTTTATTCAGAATCACGTGATATGAACAAGAGACCCTTACTAACAATACACTGGCACAGCAGCCGGGGGCTATTGAAATAATCCTAGTGAATGGTGTCATGGGCCAAGGTGGAAGTGCTGGGGTTGGTGAGAAGTGTTTGGATCCTGGTTATATTTTGATTTACTATTAGATTGGATGTGGCATGTGGGGAGTCGACCTGAGCTGCTAAGAGGATGAAATTGCCAACTGCTGTGGTGTGGATGCTTATAAGAGGGACAGGTTTTACGGAGTGAAAAGCAGCCATTCAGTGTTGGGCAAGTACACTTAACATGCTATTAGATATTTAAGTGGGCATACATGAAGTGCATGGTATAATTTTGACACTGACACTTAGAAACCAGGTTTAGATTAGAAGTACGCATTTGGGGATGGACTTGAAAGACAAAGCCTGAGTAATGTCTCCAAAGGAGAAAAGGTAGGTGGGGGAGAAAAAGGCAGGAGGCTGGACTCTAAGGCACTTTCGAGCTCATATAGTAGGAAATGAAGAGGAAGCTGCAAACCGATTCGGGCTGAAGCCCTGAAGATAGAAAGGACACCTGATGAATGTAGCGTCCTGGAAGCCAAAGGGTTTTAAGGAAAAGGGAATGATTGCCTGTCTTGAAGGCTGCTTAAAGGTCAAGTCATGTGAGAGCTGAGAAATGACTGTTGGATTTAGCAACGTGACGTACCTGGTGACCTTTAGTAGAGCAATATGTAGCAAACGGTACTTACCTTCTTGGGCTGTTAAGGACACGCCACACACTGGCCACAGTATAAGCCATAACCGTTCACCGTCATTGCTAATCTGACTGTTGGAGATCAGCTTCTACTTCATTTTGTAGGACACAGTTGCCAAGAAGAATGTGCAGAGCTCTCTCTCTCTCTCTCTCTCTCTCTCTCTCTCTCTCACACACACACACACACACACACACACGTACACATGATGCCACTTCAGAGGTGTGTGCGCCTCTCTAAAAAGTAGGCCAATAGAGCCAGCCACTTAAGCTCTCTCAGTGACTCGAGCACTGGAGCTGCTGTCCATAGGACCGAGGCCATTGCATTCCCTCTGCTTTGGGGCAGCCGTGCCACACTAGGCAGATGAGAGC
>PVJN01037884.1:0-20660 GCA_004026805.1 Lasiurus borealis
CCGGGGCCTCGGCTCCGCTCGGCGCGGCCGCAGACGGACGCGGCGCGGCCCGCAGGCTCGGCGGGGGCGGGGGCGGGGGCGGGGCGTGCGGGGCGGCGGGGGCGGGGCGCGTGCGCGCGGGGGGCGCGGCCGCCATATTGGATCCTGCGCGCGGCCGGGACGGGGACGGGCGCCTCTCGGAGCGCAGGGCGCGGGCGCGGGCGCGAGGCCGGGCGGGCGGGCGGGGGCGGGAGAGGAAGGGAGTGGCCGCGAGCCGGGCTGCGGCAGCCTCCGCGCTCCTCGCCGCCGCACCAGTCCCTCCCCCGGCGCCTGGGCCGCTCCCTCCTCGCCGCGGAAAGATGCCCTTCACCCGGGGGTGTGAGCCGGGGGGAGCAGGGGCTGCAGGAGCCGCCCGCGCCGCCGCCGCCGCCGCCGCCGCCGGCCGTGCCCTTTGAATCCCGAAAAGCACCCCCTCTCCGGGGCGTCGGGAGCCTCGGCGGCGGCCGGGTGCGGGTGAGGGGAGATCGGCGCCCTGCCCGGCGCGGCCCAGCGGCCGAGCGGCGACCACCGCCATGGAGCGGGCTCGGGCGGCCGAGTAGCCGCCGCTCCGGCCCGGCGCCCAGGGCCGCCCGCCGCCCGCGCTCGCAGCCCCGGCCGCGCCGCCCGCCAGGCCCCTGGGAGAAGCCGCGAGAAAATGAAGTTTCCTCCGAACCCGCTGGGAAGGGGACTCGCTGCGAAGCCTTAAGCCGGCCGGAGCGCGGGGGACGGAAGCCGCCTCCGGGCGGGACTCGGCGTGTCGGCCGCGGGGCTGCAGGTCGCCCCCTCCTCCCGCCGCCGCCGCCGCCGCCGCCGCCGGAGGGAGCGCCGCCGCGGATGCGCCGTCCCAGCGGCGGTGGCGAGGGTTTGCAGCCGGATTTTTTGGGTTTTCCCTCCCCCCTTACCTCCGTCCCGGCCTTTTCCTCCCTCTCCCGGTTTCCTTCTTCCCGGGAAGTGAATTTGCTGGTGCACGTCGGACTTAATGAATGATGCAACGGGGATTCGTTTCAGGATTATGTTGCACGAGTTGAATTTTGAATGAAGGAGAAGAGCTGTTTATTTTTCCCCCCTCCCTCCAAGAAGTGTGGACGCTTTGGTTCGTTGTACTTTTAATTATTATTTTATTTAAAAAAATATACGACTTAATTGTATTCTTTAAAAAGAAATGTATCAAATATCTATTTTATGGTAAAACTCCCCCCCCCCCGACCCCAGAATATATATGTCTATGTGCGAGGTCCAAGACGCTTCCGTCAAGTGAGGCTGCCGGCGTGGTGGATGTGTCATTCGGCACCGGCGCCGCACGGCACAGTTGCTGGAAGAAACAAGTGGTTTGTTTTTAAAAACCACACCTTTTAAAATTTAGGTTCAGAGAGTCGTAGCAGAAGCTGACAATTGGGAGGGCAAACCAGCGGCGGCCGGAGCCAACATGTCTGGGGAAGTGCGCTTGAGGCAGCTGGAGCAGTTCATTCTGGACGGGCCGGCTCAGACCAACGGGCAGTGCTTCAGCGTGGAGACCCTGCTGGACATACTCATCTGCCTTTACGACGAATGCAATAACTCCCCGCTGAGAAGAGAGAAGAACATTCTTGAATACCTGGAATGGGGTAAGTTTGTATTAAAACAACAACAACAACAACAAACCACAACTCTTTAGCTTGTTATCATTTATTTGTTAAGTGTAAACTCTGAATATATAAACATGTCTAATATACGGTATAAAGTATGTAATATAGTATATATAGCATGTATAATATGTAATATATAGATATATAAATGATAACGACAAATAAATGTCGTTATCATTTATTTGTTAAGTGTAAACTCTGAATATATAAACATATATGTAATATACGGTATAAAGTATGTAATGTAGTATATATAGCATGTATAATATGTAATATAGTATATATAGCATGTATAATATGTAATACACACACACACACACACACACACACACACACACACACACACACAATAAGAGAATAGACACCAATCATTCCGGAAGTTTTTCTAGTTTTTCTAGTTTTTGGCGAATATTCTCCCAGGAGTACACACCCAGGCTGCTCAGCTGTCGCCACGAATTAAGGGGGGATTTCTGAGAAAGAGCCTGTGCTTTGAGGTCAGCAGGAAGAGCTTTTGAGTAATTCTGTGATGGGCAGAACTGGATGACTCCGGTGGCGGTGTAACACATTCAATGCGAAGGCATTTATTAGTGGAAACATTCCTTCCCAGGCTTTGGAAATGGCTCTGGAAAATGGGAGGAGATATTAAAATAGCTGACGTCAACAGGAACTTGAAGGTGGTTATCAGTAGGTTTTATTTCATCCCCGTTTAGTGCAAAGCAAAGGAACAACTGAACATGGGCTTTCCAGAATTTGCCGTGTTTGTACGATGAAGTGACAGAGATGTTTAGAAATTTTGTGGTGGTTGGTGGTTGGGAGGGGATGTTTGGGAGCAGCTCCGCCTGGAAGTTTGACTTACTCTACATTTATTTCATATCTGAAATGGTTGGTGTTTTGTCTTCATTCTCCTGAGCACAGATGTGACTTAGGAGACCCACTGTAGTGCAAAAGGTCAGTGACTAGGGCAGACGCTCCCAGGTGACCTTCAAGCTGTCCAGTGTCACATACAAGTCCGTTCAAACGTCCAGCTGTTCTCACCACCCACACCTGTGTTGGAGCACTGGCTTTTGAAGGCTCAGCCACAGTCGTACCGTATTACCTGTGTAACGCTAGTAATTTTAGTTTGTTGGAAAGTTTTATTTCCAGAATGTTCCCAAGCAAGCTTTATTTTCCTGAAGTAAAAGTCAATGAGTGATTATTTTGTTTTGTCTCTTACTTTGAAATTTATTAAAAGTTAGCTTGCCAGGTAAATCACTCATTTGAGATTGCTTACAGGTAAGTAAATAGGATGGTTTTGTAAAACAAAATACCAGACTTTTACTGGGAATAGAAGAATTCTAAACTGTCTTTCAAGTGACATCTCTGAAGAGTGAGACAATTTGACTTTGGTACTAGTTTTGTATGTACTGGTACTGGTATTGGTTTTTTATGTGCAGAGTGAAATATTTAATTACATGTGGTTTTACATCCCACATTTTATAAATTTAGAACTATTTTAGAGTGTTTTTACTTGAGATTTAAAGAAAAGTTTTTGGTACTTTTAGAGTTTCAGTTCTTGAATTTTGGTTCAAGAACTCATCCTCGTCTGGTTACTATTGCTATTATCTGTTCTTTCTCATCTTCAGAATAGTGGGAGAACTCTTTTTATGTACCAGTAGTAATTATCATTTTAAAATTATGACAAGAAGAGGAAACCACATGTGCATTTGCTTTTTGTATTAAGAGTTTACGTAGTAGTTTTATGTTCCGAGATATTTTGCTGTACAGTATTATCAGAATAATTCATGTATGTTTTCCATTAAATGTGTTTCTTTGGACTTTATTTCTTATATATATATTTTAAAAACTTGTTATACATATTTAAGTGAAACCAAGCTAAAAGCCAAATAAGTATTTGGCCAAATACACTCTATTTTTATTAATGTGTTTTTAAAATATATAAAACCAGCGACTTTTCACAGTTTAAAACAAATTCAGTTTTAGTAATATGCTTCATGTTTTGTGGAAATCTGATATGACATAACAAAAATGTACAGTCTTTTAGGTAAACGACTATTGTTTATCAGTGATGGAGAACCAGAGACTAGAATTTTTAAGGACTGACTTTTTACACCTTTGGGCCAGATAGTGTCTGTGAAGTCTCATTTTTAAGTTGGGAGTATGAGGTCTTGAAAGTGGGAATTACCAACCACAGAAGTTTAGGTAAGGAGTGAGAAAAGATTGTAAGAGTGGAGAAGCTGTTGAGAGGTGCCATAGCCGAAACTGGTTTCGCTCAGTGGATAGAGCATCAGCCTGCAGACTGAAAGGTTCCAGGTTTGATTCTGGTCAAGGGCATGTACCTTAGTTGCGAACACATCCCCAGTAGGGGGTGTGCAAGAGGCAGCTGATCAATGTTTCTCTCTCATCGATGTTTCTAACTCTCTATCCCTCTCCCTTCCTCTCTGTAAAATAATCAATAAAATATATTTTTTAAAAATTCCAAACTTGATAGCAAACTCATTTGAACCATGCAAATCTACCGGTCCTCATGTGGGGATGGGAGGGTGGAGATGTGCCATAAGTACAATACTTACTATCTTTAAGTTATTTGAGAATTTAGATTATTTAAGAATGCCAGTCTCTTCAATTAATTTAAATAATTGAAATAGGTTAGTGGTTCTCCATATATGAATTGATTATTACATTTTGGGGAAATGTCCTATTTTTTTTCCTCATTATCTAACATATAAAAACAATTAGATTAAGAAAGTTTCTGGCTAGTTACAACCTTAATTCAATTTTTTAAACCTTTTTTGGGATTTATAATGGAAATTTTCAGGGAATATTTGTTGGGGTTAAATTTGTCAATTTAGATTTGCCTTTTTAGTTTGAGTCTAAAAAGATCCAATACTTGAGTTTTAAAAGATCCAGTAGTTAAATTCTTTGTAATATATGCTGTATATTTGTGTTTGGCTCTTTATATTAATCAAAGTGTCATCTAGATATTCCTTATTTTTATGCTTATGACAAGCTACTTTTAAAAAAGGAGTCAGCCAAGATTCTACCTTGCTTTATTTCCATCATTTTCACTTTATTTTCTAATTATGGCTCATTTTACATGTATATTAGTACAGTTACTGTTTTGTTTATTACAGTATCATAACAAGAAAATGACAATTCAAAGTGAGATATGTCTATATTTAGTGCTGATGGCTGGAGGGAGAAAATAAGTAGTGCTCCAGAGAGGAAGAGGGGATTAAGCCAACTAGCAATATGGTAAGGGGATGAGACTTCCTTAAGGCCATACGTCACTTTCACAGTTAATAATACATATTTTCCAGTTATAGCCAACAAGACTTGAAAAACTATGTTTTGTCTTCTTTGTTTTTTAAGTTGTTGAAATAATTATGATTTCTATATTCAAAAAATTAGAGTTTTGATGTCAGTAGTATAACTTTAGAATAAGTTACAGTAGAGTTGTAGAAGTAAAAATAACTCCCTAGTAATAAGTAAATTTATTATTCATTAATTGGCTACCTTTTACTTTGAAATGGGAAATTGGAGTTTTAGGTAATTCTTTACTAATTTACTTAAAAAAAATAGATGTAAGATGGTATTACTCAATACAAAAGAAACATCCTAGCTCTTTATATGTGGATAACTGGTTTTTGATACTTCTTGAATCTTGGACTTTGTAGCATTTCATTTAAATTAACCTGAAGTAACAGTAATTTTACAGCTTGTTCAGCGATACACAAACACACACTAATCTGAACAATTAATAAACTTGTTACTACAGTACATCAGCAGGTACTGTGGTTTTAACTTTCCCTTTCACTAGCATAGTCTTAAAGATTATTCACATTTTTTTCATGCCTGGGTCAGTTAAGTGAGGTGATAGATGATTTGATTAGAAGGATCTGAATCTTTTTGAGGGTATTTTCTTCTTCACTTCAGCTGTTCCTCATCATCAGCTTTTCCTGAGTAGAGTTTATTAATAATACTGAATTGTCAACATGTTCATTCAATACAGAGGATTAAAATTATTTTTATTTAAATCCTCAATTAGGATCTTTAAAAATGTCTCAGAAATACTGGTTGGGCACTTATTTCCTTTATATTAGCCACCTAATAGTCTATTCTAAGAAGAATAGTGAATAATAGTACAGTGATTTAATACAATGCTGGCATATGGTAGAAGTATGTTTTCTAAGTGGTGGCTATTATTTTTCCATTTCTTCCTTTTCTGTTTTTAAGGCTCTATTGCTTTATGAGTGAGAACAGGGATGCCAGAATTAGCACTTTGAGAATGTTAGGAATTTCATGTGGAATTACAAGGCATACATTAGCATAGCAGTGTAAAAACAAAAAAACAAATAGCATAATGTGTTGTAAATTTTATGAAATTTCCCGTAATTCCTAGGACTTGATTAATATTACGTAGTAAGCCCAGGTTATTTTATGGTAAAATAACTGAACGTGGTACAAATTAATATTGTATTGTACTATTCTATGGCAGTCAAAAAATTTCTTCCAAAACCTTTTCTCTGTTGGTACACTTACTGACAGTACATTGACTATGTAGCTCATTGTTTTTCATCCTCTTGGTTTTGATTAGTTTGAAAGTCCAACCAACATTTAAAACATTAAATAGACTAGAATAGAAAATACCCAGTCATGTGTAGAAAGAGTAAGTATTGCTGTGTACAAACTCTTGTGTTTTCTTGTATTTCTTGCTGTAGATTGAAACTCGTTAGGTAGATGAAGCTAAATATGTTGACTTTAACAGCGAGATGATATAGACATGGGTCCTTTTCTTTAAAAGCACAGTCTGATGAATTAATGAAGAGAAGAAGGTTAGGGGGGGGACAAGGTACTTGGAGAGAGAGAGGGAGTGTGGAAGGGAGGGAGAATAGGAACATGAGCATGAATATGCTGGATTCTTGGCTTGCTACTTTGGTCTGACCTGGGAATGGTTGGGTATTTTTAATTTAGAAGAACTCAATGGAGAGAGAAATTAACTTCACTCCTTTGTATTTGATAGTTCATTTCCTATTCGTTGTCATTTCCCTTTTCTGCCTTTGGGCTCTCCATGTTGACTTCCATTGATTGTCAGAGTTTTGTAAGCTTGAACGTGAGAAATAACCATAGGGCTCCATAAGTCTATACAGGTTGCTCATTTTTTGGTTCTATCTTCTAGTTACTGCGCGTGAACGCTAGAGTAGATAATAGGTGGGAACTACTTGCTAATTCTATGTCTTTGTCGTCACTGTTTTCCAGATCTAGGGGATTTCCTTTTCTTCCCTGTGATGCTGATTTGAGCTCAGGATTGCTCTTCCCAGCTCTGTGCTCCACACTCTGTGCTGTGTCCCCTTCTTTCCCCAGTGTTGTCTGACGCCCCTGCCCCCTTCTGGTGCTGCTTTCTCTGCTGCTATAAAGGAACCCCACTTGGCTTTCATGGTAACAGGAGGCAGAAAGACCTGGCTCCCCTACTTCCCAGCCTCAATATGTACCCCTTAATCCTCCCTCCTATGAACCGTTTGCTTCTGTTTTGGAATCAAGTCTTCTTCACTCTAGACTCCTCAGTTTCAAAATGTGTTCTGGAAATCCATGAGATATTAAATGCTTTAGGGAGGTGGCTGGGGAGGAGAAGGTTTACATAAATAAATTTGGAAAACTGTTTTAAACAAAAGTAAACATTAAAAATACTGCAGAGTATCCTAGAATTATAATTTCATATGATTATGGGATCATTTAAAAAAAATTTTTTTTGCAGAGTATCTGGAAGGTGGGATGGCAAGTGTTCCATGGAACACCCTTTGAGAAATGTTCTTTCAGTATGAGGTTATGCTGTTCTTTGTATCAGGGTTCTAAGAGAAAATCTTGAGGGCAACTGGGATACTGCATGGTTTGTAGAGAGAATACAAATCTCAGTTATATTTTACTTAGTGGTTGTAGACTTTTATTTTTTTTTAATATATTTTTATTGATTTCAGAGAGGAAGGGAGAGGGCGAGAGATAGAAACATCCATGAGGGAGATTATTGATTAGCTGCCTCCTGCACGCCTCCTATCAGGGATCAAGCCTGCAACCTAGGTATGTGCCTGACCGGGAATCGAACTGTGACCTCCTGCTTCATAGGTTAATGCTCAACCACTGAGCTACACTGGATGGGCAGTTGTAGACTTTTAATTGTCTTCGGTGTGATAGTCATGTGAATTGAAAAATAAACTATCATGGTAGCATAGGAGTGATGCTGGTGAAAATTACATTTAGGAAAAGCATCCTGTAGAGTGAAGTTAGATATAATAATGAACCAGTTGCTGTTAACCTATGAAATCCTTGGAATTACTGAGAAGTTTCTGTTTATGACCTCCTCTTGCTCTAATTAAACTGGCTTTTCAAGTATAGGCATTCACAATAAATACAGAAATTCTCACTTTATAGCTTTAGTTACTATAATTGTAACAAGTTGCAAAACTACTATTTATCTGAAACAATTTTACTCATTACTTTGTGATATTTGAGAGGAGAGATCATGGACTTATGCAACTTTAGAATTCATTAGTGTTCAGTATTATTTTGTCTAGACTGCAACTTTTAGCTAATCTGTTATTTTCAGATGTTTGGACTAAGGTGGAACTTGGCTATTATTGTAACATTGTATCTGTGAAGCTATGGGTTTTAAGTGCCAGCAGTTACTATTTGTTGTATACAGGAACCAGAAGATCCAATCCTTTTATTAAAGAGAAAAACCATATATAATTGGTGCTACTTCAGCACTCTGTGACACTATAAACTTATGGGTATTAGGGTGGCAAATAATAATAATAGAGGTAACTCAGCTTGATTGTTTAAAGACAAATAACTTATAGCGGGATAAGTTAGTCTTTTTCTCTCTCTTCTGACACACATTTATTTTTCTCATTAATTCTTCCCCATTACCACCATTTCTCTTACCCCAGTCTAACTGCACTAAAAGTACTGCTGCTTATGTGATGAAAGCAATCTTTTCAAAATGTATGTGGCTGCCCTAACTGGTTTGGCTCAGTGGATAGAGGGTCAGCCTGAGGACTGAAGAGTCCCAGGTCGATTCCAGTCATGGGCACATGCCCGGGTTGTGGGCTCGATCCCCAGTAGGGGGCGTGCAAGAAACAGCCAGTCAATGATTCACTTTCATTATTTATTTTTATTTTTTAAATATATTTTATTGATTTTTTTACAGAGAGGAAAGGAGAGGGATAGAAAGTCAGAAACATCGATGAGAGAGAAACATCCATCAGCTGCCTCCTGCACACTCAGTATGTGCCCGTAACCAAGGTACATGCCCTTGACTGGAATCAAACCTGGGACCTTTTAGTCCGCAGGCCGACACTCTATCCACTAAGCCAAACCGGTTTTGGCATCGCTTTCATTATTGATGTTTCTCTCTCTCTTTCTTCCCCCTCTTCCTTCCTCTCTGAAATCAATAAAAATATATTAAAAAACAAAACAAACATGTGGCCCGGCTCAGGTAGCTCAGTGGTTGAGTGTCAGCCTATGAACCAGGAGGTCTCGGTTTGATTCCCAATCAAGAGCACATGCCCAGGTGGCAGGGTCTATCGCCAGTGGGGCTCAGGCAGGAAGCCGCTGATCAGTGATTCTCTCTCAGCATTGATGTTTCTACTTCTTCCTCTCCCTCTCCCTTCCTCTCTGAAATAAATTAAAACAACAACAACAAACAGGTGAATTAGTTCAGTCTGCGTAATCATTTAACTTTTGATTTTCTCCCCATGTGCTTATGCAACTCTCTAGCCCAGTGGTCAGCAAACTGTGGCTCGCGGTTTGTCGCTCTGTTGACTAAAAAGTTTGCCGACCACTGCTCTAGGCTTATCAATGAAACACACACACACACACACACACACACACACACACACACACCCTTCTATTCAGTTTGCTCTATTCAGAGTGATAAAACATAATTCAATTTACAGAGTTTCCATAAATAGAATATCTCAATTTGAAATATTCCTGGTCTAAACCAATATTACTGATAAAGAATCTTTGGATTCAGACTGATTTTGGTTATTAACTGAGTGATTACAGCAAGTTATTTAACCTCTTATTTGTAAAATATGGGCATAATAGTAGTAGGTTATTTTGACAAAAAGTTGAAAGTTGATTTAGTATTTTTTCTTTCCTGGTGATTTATTGTTGTATTTTGTCAGCCTCTACCTCCTATTCTGGTTTTTAAATTTCTGTCTAGTCTTTGATAAAGGAAGAACTAAAATGCTATTTTTTTGGGTAAAGTTTAATTGAAATGTACTAATTCAAAGATATAAATAACTGCATTTGAGCATGAAACATATTCACATCTTACTGATGATATTTTATTGACATTGGAGATGGCTTTCCCTTTGTGACTCTGCAAACAGTATCTCATTTCTTCTTCTGGGATAAGATATTTGCATTGGGACATTTTGTTGTTCTTAGTTGAACTATTTTTCAACTATTAAGCCAATGCCCATTTTTTCTATCACCAACAGCAAATATCATGAAGTGGCTAGTTGTGCTTTATTTTTAGATTTAAGTAACTTCAATATGCAACTCAGTGGACCTCAACTCAGAATAAACTTAAATTAATAATGAAAAATTAATGATGTGTCTAACTTTGGACTTTATGAACTAAAGATTATACATCATCCGTAAATGCATGTTGTGTGGTTTGACAGTAAGTATGAAGAAGATAATTATTGTATACTAGTGTTTCCTACACTATATTTTAAGAGATAAAAGTGACTATTGTGAAAATTAAGAGTTCACTGAATAAGTAAGATCGGGAAATAGGGTTCATTGCATCCCTCTGGATATTACAAAGCACATTACCATGGTAAAAGTTTTTAGTATAGAAGCTCTTTAACTTTGTTTTACCTATAATTTGCATAAGTCATTTGACTTTGGAACCTTTTTAAAGAGGAACAGCTGGTTTGCAAAGATGCTCCTGCTAATCTAGGGATTTCCCACCCACCCCCCTCTTTGGTAGGGCTTGCTCTGTTTTTAATCCAGTACCTCTCTTAGAGAATTAATACTGAATTTGAGAGAGAGACTATCATGGCTGTGAAATAGGATGCAGCTAATTAGATTTTATGAGGGTTTTGTAAAAGCAGTGTAGTTGTCCTGCTACAACAAGAATCCTATCCTTAAGTATCTGATTTACTGGGAATGTAGTGCCCCAACTTGACTCAGATATTAAAAGCCATCAAGCATTTACTTAGATTCCTGTCCTAAGGTTTAACAAATACTTGCTTGAAAAGAGATTAAGAAAAGCCCACAGTGGCTGAAGTCCCATTTTGAGATTGTATTGCCAACTATGGCCTTGCCCGGACCAAAAATCATAAATGAGAAACATTTTAAATCAGACTAAAAGCTCAAGTATGTGATAAAGCTAAACTATAGGTATGATTATCATAAAGCTCTTCCCTATTCCATACTTAAAAATATTTTCCTCGCTTTTATGGTTAAAGATACAGTAATATTTGCAGGTGTAGTGTGATTTCTGTTTCTGCCTTTTAGCTGCATACCTTTGTAATGCGTTATCCCATGTCAGACTGATGCATGCTAAGCTGACTGTTCTTTCTGGGAGTCGATTGCTGTGTTACATTGCTTGAGGTTGTGATTAAGTGATCATATTTGCTTTTTTGCTTGTCCTCCTGTGGTAATCCCAATTAAGTATAGCAGCTTTTATTCAACCTCTCTGTGCATCTAGCTCAATTGATTTGTTTGTATTAAACATTTCTAAATGGATTACACTTCTGATCTTATTAATCATGCTCCCTCCCCCCATGCTAAGAAACCTGCAGCCTTATTATTACATGTGCCCCTCAACTGAAAATATTGTGAATCCTACACATCCAGGACCTTTGTTTAGTAGAAGGGCTTTTAAAAAATACAATCTGCCAAAACTGGTTTGGCTCAGTGGATAGAGCATCAGCCTGCAGCCTGAAAGGTCCCAGGTTCCATTCCAGTCAAGGGCTTGTACTTTGCTTGTGGGCACATCCCAGTAGGGGGTGTGTAGGAGGCAGTTGATCAATGTTTCTTTCTCATCGATATTTCCAGCTCTCTATCCCTCTCCCTTTCTCTCTATAAAAAAAAATCAATAAAATATATTTAAAAAAAAACCAACAACCTGAGCTGGTGTGGCTCAGTGACTGAGTGTTGACCCATGCATCAAAAGGTCAGGGTTCGATTCCTGGTTAGGGCACACGCCTGGGTTTCCGGCTCAGTCCCCAGTGGCAGCTGAATGATGTTTCTCATCAATGTTTCAATCTCTCTCTCTCTCTCTCCAACCACCCTCCCTTCTACTCTTTAAAAATCATTGGAGGAAAAAATCCTTCGGTGAGGATCAACAACAAAAACACACAACACGATCCTTGATTATTTCAGCATCCTGATTGATATCCTAGAACGACTACTGATAGCTTTCAGAATGACATTTAAACTCTATAGCATGGCATGCAGTATTTTTAATGATATGGTCCTTGTCTATTTCCCTAATCTTTTTCTTTCTTTTTAAGAAATAATTTTTAGAAGCTTTGAAACAATCTAAAACATACAGAAAAATTGCAAGTACAGTACAATGCTTTCCCCTCTGAACCATTTAATAGTGGAGTGCCAGCTTGATGCCCTATATGTTTGAATGTATTTCCTACATTCTTTTGATAACCACATGCAACTATTAAAATCAAGAAATTAATACTGATGTATTACTATCTTCTAATATTTAGAACTCATTCAAGTTTGTCAGTTGTCCTGTTAATATCTTTGTAGCTAAAGGATTCAAAAGATTCAGTTCAGAGTCATATGTTGCATTTGCATGGCGTGCCTTATAATGTCACTCATTCTGGACTAGGTGTTCAGATTTTTCTCAACTTTCATGACTTAGACACCTTTTTATTTATTGTTTGATTTTATTATTGACTTTAGGGAAAGAGACATCGATATTGATGTGAGAAACATGATCCCCTAACGGGGATCGAACCCACACCTTTTGGTGTTCAGGACGATGCTCCAATGTTCTGACCAAACTGAGCCACTCCCAGGATATGATGCTGACACTTGGGAAGATTGCAGGCCAGTTATTTTGCAGCATTTGTAGTAACCCTCATTGAGAGCTTGTTTCATTCTACATGAATGAATATATCTTTGGCAAGAATCTCCTAGAAGTGACGCTATGTTCCACTCATTGCATCCTATCAAGTGCTGCATGATTTTTTAAAAATACATTTTTATTAATGATTTTAGAGAGTGAGAAGGGAAAAGGGAGTGGGGGTTGGGGGGAGAGAGGGAAAGAGAGACAGACAGACAGGCAGACATTGATTGGCTGCCTCCTGCATGCCCCCAAGTGGGGACTGAGCCCAAAACTAGTCATGTGCCCTGACCAGGAATTGAAGCAACAACCCCCGGATGCATGGGATGATGCTCAACCAACTGAATCACACTGGCCTGAGCAAATGCCTGATTTTATACTGCTCCAAACGCTAGCAGTATTCATCTTATCCACTCGCAGCCTCGTCCCCTTGAGGTATAATTGGCAAATATCAGTGTTCATTTTATTTATTTTATTTGGGTGGTCTCTGTCAGGCCTCTCTACTGTAAAGTTACTTTTTTTCTTCTTGGTAATTAATAAGTATTTTGTGAGGAAGTACTTTGAAATTATTTACATATCCTTTTCTCATTAAACTCATATATTAGTTTGAGTTCATGATTGCTTAGTTTATTCATAGAGTATAGTCCTTCATTGTCATTATTTATTTTGAGGCTCAAATTGACCCAGATGTGGCTAGTAGGAGCCCTTTCAAGTTGGCTTCTGGGTTTGACATAGTTCCTTGCTTTCTGGCACAAGACGGTGCTTTAAGCTTATCCTGTCGTTTCCCTTCTCCAGCCCTGGAAGCAGCCATTTCTCTAAGGAGCCCTGGTTCCTTTCAGAGGAGGGTGATAGAGAAGCCAAGATCCAGGCTCTTTGTGTACTTCTTGCTGTTCGGTGTTGCTGATTTTGTAACTCCATTAGTGGATAGAGCCACCTATCCTACCTAGCTCTCTGCCCACTTAAACTCATACACACATATATTTATTTCCACATATACTATATATATTTTCTCTCTATATTTCTTTTTAAAATATATATTTTTTTATTGATTTCGGAGGTGAAGTGGGAGAGAGAGAGAGACGTATCAGTGATGGGAGAGAATCATTGATCTGCTGCCTTCTGTACTCCCTACACTAGGTATGGAGCCAGCAACCCGGGCATGTACCCTGACTGGGAATTGAACCGTGATCTCCAGGTTCATAGCTCAATGTTCAACCACTGAACTGTGCCACTCAGGGCCCAAATAATTTTTTTAAAATATTTTTTAAATTGATTTTAGTGAGAGGAAGGGAGAGGGGAAGAGAGACAGAAACATCAATGATAAGAGCGAACCATCAGTGTGCTGCTTCATGTTACTGGGGATTGAGCCCAAAACCTGGGGATGTGCCCTGACCAGGAATTGAATGGTGACCTCCTGGTTCAAGTGTGGATGCTCAGCCATTGAGCCACACCAGCTGGGCCCAAATGAAGTTTTTAAAAAGTCAGAGTTTTGATTTTAGAATTCAGTGGAAAGTAATAAGATTCTGGCCAAATTATCTTACATTAACCTATTGAATTTCAGTATTACCTCTAAGTAATAGAGAAAGAGGATTTAAAAAATATATATTTTATTGATTTTTTACAGAAAGGAAGGGAGAGGTATAGAAAGTTAGAAACAGCGACCAGAGAGAAACATCGATCAGCTGCCTCTTGCACACCCCCTACTGAGGTTGTGCCTGCAACCAAGGTACATGCCCTTGATCGGAATCGAACCTGGGACTTCAGTCCGCAGGCCCATGCTTTATCCACTGAGCAAAACTGGTCAAAGTGAGAAAGAGGATTTTAATTCAAAGAACTTTATTGATGACATTTATTAATTAAAATATTTTCAAAAATATTTGTTTTATTTCCATTCTCTTTGGAAATAATTAGGACAGGATCTTTTTCATAATAATTATGACATCTGTTATCTCAGGATAAAAGTATGGAAATGCTTGTCTCTGTAGATATATACAGGGTAGGGCAAAAGTAAGTTTTCAGTTGTGAGTACATGGTACAGAGTTTATTCTTGTGTTATTTCCATATGAACTACTTTAAACCAACTTTTACCCCATGCTGAATTTAGTGAAATGTAGTTTTTATCTGAAATGTAAAAAATTATCTTAGACTTTATATTTCTTTCTTTCAATAATGATACTTTAAAAGTTATTATACTAGATCTGTTATTGACAGGCCTTTTTGTTAAGTTTTAACTGAGTTTTTCTTTAAAATGAATCTGAAAGGAATTTTGTGAACATTTGTATTTTATTTCTTGAATTTATGATTCTGTGGCAGAAAACAGGTCAAATTTCTGATGGTATAAGTTCTGACTTCAGTGGTTGGGGAAAAAGAAAGAATTTACGTGATAGTGGGTAATAAGAAAAGGTTGTTGATTAGTAATAAAAATAGAGGGTTGATAGCAGACTTTGGGCTCTCATTGAAAATCTAATGCAAATTGGTTTAAATAAGGAGAATTTTACTAGCTAACCTATAGAAGCAAAGGTAGGGTAAACTCACAGGTTTGATGGCTCAACAGTGTTGTCAAACATCTTGCAGTCTCACTGCTGCTGTAGCCAAGGCTTTTCTTAACACCACCCACCACTCCCTGCATACACCCCCTCCCCCCAAGGTTATGGGATGGCACTGGAAGAGCAGGATTCTTTTTCCAGGTGGGGGAGAGGAAGTGGCTTCCTGCAGCCCTCTTAAGAGGAGTAAGGAAAGGAAGCACTCAGAACATCTCTTCTCCAATCTCAATGTCCACAGTTACGTCTCATGTCTGTTGCTGATCCAATCATTGCAATGGTACATGAGCTGTGTAAGGAAAGAGTAGATAACTTAATGATAGGATTTTAAAAAGAGGGAATGGATTCTGGTTAAACTAAAAATGGTCTCCACTACAATTGGCATTGAGTTTTACAATTTATTTTATTTTTTAAAAACAGATTTTATTGATTTTTGCAGAGAGGAAGGTAGAGGGAGAAAGAGTTAGAAGCATCAATGAGAGAGAAACATCTATCAGCTGCCTCCTGTACACCTGGGATGTGCCCGAAACCTAGATACATGCCCTTGACTGGAATTGAACCTGGAACCTTTAGTCCTCAGACTGATGTTCTATCCACTGAGCCAAACTGGTCAGGGCTATAATTTATTTATAGTCTTTCTTTAGGAATTATTAGTACTATAGTAAACTGTTATGGTGTTCTTTTCCCTAACACCTTTAAGTAATACCTTCTTATGTGGGTGGTTTTGTTTGTTTGTTTGTTTGTTTGTTTGTTTTAATATATTTTTACTAGAGGTCTGGTGCATGAGCAGGCCTAAGCTGGCAGACGGACATCCCCACTGCTTCCACTCTCCAACCCCGAGCCCAGCTTCTGGCTGAGTAGCGCTCCTCCTGTGGGAGTGCACTGACCACCAGGGGGCAGCTCCTGTGTTGAACGTCTTTCCCCTTGTGGTCACTGCGCATCCTAGTGACCAGTCATTCCACTATCTATTTGCATATTAGGGTTTTATTATATAGGATTGTCTTCAGAAAGGAAGGGAGAGGGAGAGAGAGATAGAAACATCAATGATGAGAGAGAATCATTGATCAGCTGCCTCCTGTAAGCCCCCTATTGGGGATCGAGCCCGCAACCTGGGTACGTACTCTTAACTGGAATCGAACCCGAGACCCTTCAGTCCTCAGGCTGTCGCTCTAGCCACGGAGCCAAACCAGCTAGGGCTCATGTGGTTTTGATTTAAGGATTCTGAGCCAGCATTATTGTGTGGAAGAGAGAAAGGATGCATTATAGATGTCACTAATTAAATTTTAATTTTAAAATTGCACATGGTCATTAAAATAATGCTTTTCTCATCCATGCCATCTTTTGTTGGTTTATTCCTCTGTGAATGCCTATAAAACTTTTTTATGGTGTTCATTTGACAACCAATTGACTTATTTTGGATTATTAATTGTCTTTTTATATGTCACATCAAGGATCACCTCTCATTCTATGTCTAATGCAAATTTCAGTGTTACTTTATTGTTAGTGATATCTGCAGAGGTGTGGTTAGGAGAAGGTCTGTTTAAAGTCAGTTAATAAATATTTAGTGTGCACCATAAATAAGTGTATAATGGAGGTGCAGGAATTAATTACATGTACAGTGGAGTGTGGGAACAATAAAGACTAACATGTGGTTCCTGCCCTCCAGAAATTAAGCAGACTGGAAGGGTATGAAAAGAGGCCCAGGAGAGAGATCACTATTGACAGGGAGAGTGAGGGATGGACGAGAGTTAATCCTGGAGACATTTGAGCTGATCCTGAGATGAGCATTTTGTGTGCATTTCAGATGCAGGGAACAGTGGGAGGCAGAGGGTGGAGGCAGCAAGCTCAAAGGCAGCGGGAGAGGGCAGAGTGGGACACGTGGCTGGAGGGTGAGCTGGAGCAGTTCAGTTGGCTTATTACATAATTTGAATTTGATTCTTTAGGCATTGGGAGCCACTGAATATGTTTCTTTTTTTCATTTTAAGTTTTTAATGGAAGTTGTATATAAGATTACCTCATTCCTGCATCTTCTCAATTGTGTCTTCCTTGTATTTTCCCTTTTCCTTTCCTCCTTGGTGAGGTTTGGTTTTACGTTCAAGGATCTCTTTACGGCCTTTGTCCAGCTTTAGTCTGGGGATCACCACCTTGCCCGCATGAACACTGGCACTGTTAGCTTTCTCCCGTTGCACTCGTTCAATGTAGATGTCATATTTCTTCCTGTAGACCGGGGCTACTGTGCCCATTTGCTGCCCTTTTTAACGTCCTCGAACAACCTGAGCTCATCATCCTTTCGGATGGGCATGGATCGAACATGGTACTTCCGTCTCAGCTCTTTGGAAAGAGAAGACATAATCTCCCTTTGAATGTGGGAAGGAGCACTGAAATGCCTTTTACGGTTCTTGCTCCAGTCAGAAGTCACAAAGGGACTGAACTTTATTTTGATCGCTGGCGCTCCTACGATAATACGTATTTATTTTTAAAACAAGACTTGGAAACTGCTTTCTATCAAAGACTAAGTACTCTTAAGATTTGAAGTCTTTTGTTATGATAGAATGTTTGGTTAGTATATTCATGAATTCATTTTAACAAATATTTATTTCATACTTTCTCTGTGGTAGGTACCAGTTTCTGGAGATACAACAGATAGTCCGGGTGTCTGCTGTCATGGAGCTTACCTCATAATTTGGGAGAGTCAGAAAATAAACATTAAATAAATAGGATTATTTCACATATTGGTAACAGTTATAAGGAATTATAAGCATATGACAGTGTTTGGGGTAGTAATTTAGACTGGTTGGTCACAGGATGAAGTCCATGTTTTTGGCCCGAGGAATCAGATGAATAACAACAGCTCGTATTTATTATTATTATTCTTTCTTACTTTTTTTTATTACCAATTTTTTTTCCATTTTTTATTAATGTATTACATGTGTACATATCTTCCCGTCCCCCCTCCCACTCCACACCACTCCCATGCATGCCCGTGACCCAGTGTCCTGCATCCATTGGTTATGCTTATATGCATGCATATAAGTCCTTCAGTTGATCTCTTATCTACCTCACCTCTCCCTAATCTTCCCGCTGTAATTTGACAGTCTGTTTGATGCTTTACTGCATCTGTATATATCTCTTTGTTCATCAGTTTATAATGTTCCTTATTATCCATAAATGAGTGAGATCATGTGGTATTTTTCTTTCATTGACTGGCTTATTTCACTTAGCATAATGCTCTCCAGTTCCATCTGGGTTGCTGTAAATGGTAAGAACTCCTTCTTTTTTATGACAGCATAGTATTCCATCGTGTAGATGTTTAATAGTTTTCTGATCCACTCATCTGCTAAGGGGCACCTAGGCTATTTCCAAATCTTAGCTACTATATTGTAAATTGTGCTGCTATGAACATAGGGGTGCATATGTCCTTTCTGATTGGTGTTTCTGTTTTCTTAGGATATATTCCTAGGAATGGGATCACTGGGTCAGATGGGAGTTCCATTTTTAGTTTTTTGAGGAAACTCCATACTGTTCTCACAGTGGCTGTACCAGTCTGCATTCCCACCAGCATTGCACAAGGGTTCCTTTTTCTCTACATCCTCGCCAGCACTTGACGTTTGTTGATTTGTTGATGACTGCCTTTCTGACAGGTGTGAGATGGTATCGCATTGTTGTTTTGATTTGCATCTCTCGGATAATTAATGACTTTGAGCATGTTTTCATGTGTCCTTTGGCCTTCTTTTTGTCTTCTTTAGAAATGATTCTAACTAGGTTTGTTGCCCATTTTTATATTTATCTTCCTTTGTATAAGTTGCCTGTAGATGTTGGAGATTAAACCTTTGTCAGTGATAACATTTGCAAATATATTCTCCCAGACAGTGGGCTTTCTTGTTGTTTTGTTGATGGTTTCTTTTGCTGTGAAAAAGCTTTTTATTTGGATGTAGTCCTATTTGTTTATTTTCTTTTTAGCTTCCATTGCCCTAGGAGCAGTATCAGTGAAGAAGTTCCTTCGGCATATGTCTGAAATTTTGCTGCCTGTGGATTCCTATAGTATTTTTACGATTTCCCATCTTATGTTTTAAGTCCTGTATCCATTTCGAGTTTATTTTTGTGTGTGGTGTAAGTTGGTGGTCTAGTTTCATTTTTTTGCATGTATCTGTCCAATTTTCCCAGCACCATTTATTGAAGAGACTGGTTTGACTCCATTCTATGTTCATGCCTCTTTTGTCAAATATTAATTGAGCATAGTGGTTTGGGTCGATATCCGGATTCTCTATTCTATTATTATTATTATTTAAATATTTTTAAATTGATTTCAGTGAGGAAAGGAGGAGAGCAGATAGAAACATCAGTGATGAGAGAATCATTGATTGGCTGTCTCCTGCATGCCCTCCACTGAGGATCAAGTCTGTAACTTGGGCATGTACCCTTGACAGGAATTGAACCTGGAACTTTTCATTCTGCAGGCTGATACCCTATCCACTGAGCCACACCAGCTGGGCTCAAATTTATTATTTACTATGTGTCAGGGACTGTGAGCAGTTTTCATGGATTGTCTCAATCATCATCTAAAGAAGGGAGTATTATCCCTATTTCACAGATGAGGAAACTGAGGCACAGGTCTGTAGTCTCGTCTATCCTATATAATAAAATGCCTAGGTGGCATTGCACAACACCCTCATGTGACATAGTCAGAAGACAGCCGCTGCATTGTTGTTATAAGATGGCCACCATAACCTGGCCATGACAAGATGGCTGCCCTCACGTCATCACAAGATGGCTGCCACAAGATGGTCACTACATGATGGTGGGCAGGGGAGGGCAATTGTGGGTGATCAGGCTGCCAGGGGAAGTCAGTTGGGGCGAACAGGCCAGCAAGGGAGGGTAGTTGGGGGTGATTAGGCCAGCAGGGAAAGGCAGTAGGGGGCTATTGGGGGTGAGCAGGCTAGCAAGCAGAGTGGTTAGGGGTGATCAGGCAGGCAGGCAGGTGAGTGGTTAGGAGCCAGCGGTCCCAGATTGTGAAAGGGATCACAGATTGGAGAGGGTGAAGGTCGGGCTGAAGGACACCCCTCCCACCTGTGCATGAATTTTGTGCACAGGGCCACTAGTATATATATATAAAGCTAAAAAAGCAAAGTGTCCCCTCCGAGTTCGACTGGGAGTTCGATTGCTTGCTAGGATGTGCACTGACTAGGGGGTGGGTTGGAACATGGCTGGTGACGAGCGGCAGTGGCGGGGCACTGAGGGAGCAAGGGAACGAGGCGATGGGGAGGTGGTGGTGTGCATGGGTGGTGAGGGAAGGAGGAGATGGGGAGGTGGTGGCGTGCACGGGTGGTGAGGGCACAGGTGGTGAGGGCACGGGTGGTGAGGGAAGGAGGAGATGGG
>PVJN01037885.1:0-20660 GCA_004026805.1 Lasiurus borealis
GGTGGTGGCTGCTACCTCCCGCTCCTCATTCTTCTTTGACCCGCGCTGTTTTCCTCTCTGTTTAAAATTCGGTCCACCCACACACTTACCGAGGCCCTCCACGCAGCCCCTCTCCCCCCTTCCCCCCCACGGTCACACTTTTCTGTCGTCCCCAAACCACCCCTCGTCCGGACGCCAGCCCCGTGGCAATGAAAGAGCCCATTCAGGGCCTGACCACCTGGGAGCACCTGGGGGCGAGGACAGAGCCCCATTCACGGCACCCCCAGCGCCCGGAAGGATGCCCCCCGGCACCCTGAAGCCGACCGGACTTTTTTTTGCGGAATTAATGCATTAAAAATAAAAACAGAACCGAAGCCGACTGGCTGGATGCTGAGGAAGCGTCCTGGACGAGAGAGACGGACGAGAAGGGAACCTGGCGGGCCAGACCCACATTCCAGACAGGCCCACCCACCGAGGCCCTGGCCCCGAGAGGGAGGCCCCAGATCCCCCGCCGGGACCGGACCAGACCAAGGCAAGGTCCCCTCACTTCCTGCCGCACGCTGTGCCAGACCCCCCAGCCTTCCCTGTGGCTCAGGGCTGGGCCTGCCCGCAAGGACTCGGGCCTCCGGGGCTGAAGGAGGGACTCGGGTCCCCAGACTGACCCCCCCCACACACCCCTCTCTCTGGCCATACCCTTTAAGACAGAGAAGAAGACCGCTTTCTAAAAAAACATGCCTCCCGGCCGAAGCTCGCTCCCTGCAGATTTTCCGTCTCATTGGTCCGCCCGCCCCGAGGGACGTGAGCCTCTCCTTCTGCTCCGGCGACACTTACAAGGAGCGTGCGGGGAAATACGTGCGGGGAAATAAATCTGCCGCGGACGCTCTACACCCGGCCAAGCCATTAGCGGCTGGCGGCTGTCTGGAAGGAGCCGAGTAGCTGAAATACATACTCCGGAGCCTGGTGCTGGGAGGAGGCAGGGAGAGGATGGAGAGGGGGAAGGAGAAGGAGGGAGGGGACAGCGGGCAGGCAGGTGGGAAGGGAGGAGAGTAGACACCGCAACCTGCGCGCCCAGCACTGAGCCGGGATCCTGCTCAGCGATGAGCCGGGTGCCTCACCAAGGCCACCTCCTTCGGTCTTTGCGGGAATGAGGGGACTGGTCCCCTGGGACCTCAGCTAGCCCAGTGGAACCTGCAGGGAAGAACGAGGCTGCCAGGGGGCACTGCCTGGCGGTCAGGGCACAGAGCACGAAGCCCGCCCACCGGGCACAGCCGCAGGTGCACGGAGCCTCTGCAGAGTTCCAGAGCCTTCTCTTTCGAGGGAGCGCACTCCTCTCTGCACCGCTTCCCCAGGAATCCAGCCACTTCGGCCTCACATGTCCTCGGTTCCATCTGCGACCTTGGGCTGTGGGGGTGCTGCCCTCCCCGTGACGTTCCCACTGAGATGTCGCTGCTGACATGGCCTCCCCGGAATGTGACTCAGTGAGGAAGGCCGGCCTTTGAGAAACACGGACGGTGCCCTGCGCGGAGGGAGGGAGGGCCGGGGGTGAGGAGACGGGAGAAGCCAGCTCCAGGGGCCGGACACGTGGCCAGGGAGCTGCCACGGAGACAGGGGAGGCGGGGAGCGGGGAGGGGAGCCGAGGACAAACTACGGGCCCCGGCCTGGGCTCCCCGAGCCTCGGTTCCCCCTTTACTCCCCTCTCCCCCCTCTCCCACCCTCCCGCTTCTAGTTAAGACTGACCACGCTCGTCCTCACCGCTCCCTCGCTGGTCTCTGCGAATCCAGGGCCTGCTGCTCACCCGGGAGGCAGTTCGGAGAGAGATGAAAGGGCATAAAAATAGCGTCAGATTTCCCAGCGCAGGGCGGCCGGGCACACACGGGGGGCTGCTCGAAGGCCATGATCAAAAGGAGTCACCGGCGTGTGCGGCTGCCTCTGGAAAAGGCAAAACCCGGACTATTGTTTGTGTCAGAAATACTTCTGTGCAGAGGCTGCGGCACCACGAGGGGCTGGGGTCACCCACGTCTGGAGGTGCGGGCGGAAGGAGAGAGAGAAAGAGCCTGTAGCCTCCTCGTGGAGGGGAAGCGGGGGAGCCAGGAATAGCTCTTCGGGGCAGGATGGAGGAGGGGCGGGTCATGGGCAGGGAGGGGTCCCCGGAGGAGGCGGAGTTTGGGTCCCTGCTCTGTCACCGGGGACGCCCTCCCCTTTATTACCGTGTGACCACCACCCTGTTGGCCACGCTGAGCGTGAGATCCGCTGTAAACAGCAGTTCCGTGAGCGGGCTGGGTGGCCTTGAGGAAGTCACTGGTTCTCTCAGAACCTCAGTGTCGTCTTCTGGGACGGCGAGGACTCCGGTCCACACCCCACAAGGTGGCGGAGGAGGAGTTGGCTCACCAGGGCTGTCGTGGACCAGGGCCACCAGCTGGGTCCCAGGCGTTTTCTCACAACTCTGGGGGTGAGGCGCCTGAGATCCAGATGTCAGAGGTGGGGTTCCCTGCCTCCCTGGCTTACGGGTGGCCGTCTCCTTCTCTCTGTGTCTTCACATGATCTCCCCTCCGTGGGGGTGTCTGCGTCCCACTCTCCTCTTCCCGTAAGGACCCCAGCCACGGTGGGTTGGGTCTCAGCCATAGGCCCTCCTTTTGCCTGCGTAATCTCTTTAAAGACCCTGTTCACAGTCACGTCCTGCGGTCCTGGCGGCGCTTGGGACTCAACATGGCACTTTTTGGGGGGCACAATTCCGCCCGTGTCAGGAGTATGAGATCCGTGGGTGAAAACACCAAGCTCCTAAGAAGGGGCCCAGTGGGTAGTAGCGGAATTACAAAGGGAAATCACTGAACAATCAAACTCCTGGTAATAGTGGAAACTGGTGTGGCTCAGTGGATAGAGCGTCGGCCTGCGGACTGAAAGGTCCCAGGTTCGATTCTGGTCAAGGGCATGTACCTTGGTGGCGGGCATATCTCCGGTAGGGGGTGTGCAGGAGGCAGCTGATGGAAGTCTCTCTCTCATGGATGTTTCTAACTCTCTATCCGTCTCCGATCCTCTCTGTAAAAAATCAATAAAATACATTTAAAAAAACCTCATGATAATATTTATCTGAGACCGCGTTACACCGGCCACGGGGAGAGCACTTTCCCTTCCTGCATCTTCTAACTTCCGCCCTCATGACAGACCCGTGAGCAGGTATAGTCTGATCTCCATTTGATTACGAGCCACTGAGGTTCATGCAGACCAGGGCAGGAAGCTGGCCCAGGCCACATAGTAACGCGTGAAGCCAGACTTCCAAACTCCCCGTGTCTGGTTCCCAAACCAGGTGACCCTAATCACCCCACCAGCTGGTTTTCCAGGATGACAGAGGGTCAGCGTCAGGTGACCCGGCATTGAGCCCTTCCCTGCTCCAGGAGCCTCCTTTTCATGCCCAGCCCCTCAGAAGCATCTTGTCAATCTGCTCTGCCTTGCACTATCCCAGTGACGGGGCACTCGCTCCCTGCAGAGGCAGCCTGCCCCAGCGGGACCACGCTAACTAACGGGCTGTGAACGTCCGTCCTCCCGCAGGCAAACGGATGGATTCCAATTCCAATGGGGTCCCAGCTAGATTCATTCTTTTTTTTTTTTTTTTAATATATTTTATTGATACAGTGGTACCTCAAGATACGAGTTTAATTCATTCCGTAACCTTGAGGCGTGGGAAACTATGAGACACTCGAGTCTCGGTAAAGTGGTGGGTCGTGTGTAGCCGGCCGATCCGCGCGATGACTCCTATCTCAACTGTTGCTCGTATTTCAAAGTAAAAATCGCTCGCTCGAAGGCTCATATCTCAATATCTCGTATGTTAGGGCACTCGTATCTCTAGGTACCACTGTCTTTTACAGAGAGAAAGGGAGAGAGATGGATAGAAAGTCAGAAACATCGATGAGAGCGAGACATCGATCTGCCGCCTCCTGCACGCCCCACACTTGGAGATGTGCCTGCAAGCAAGCAAGGTACATGCCCCCGACCGGAATCGAACCTGGGACCTTTCAATCCGCAGGCCGACGCTCCATCCACTGAGCCACACCGGTCTCGGTAGATTCATTCTTGATGGTCCCTTCCAGGGGAGGAGTCTTTAACAGGTTCCCGTTGCTCCGAGAGGTAAAATAGTCATAACTTCTCCTCCTTCACAGCTGCTGCCCGTGCGCACGCAAAGAGAATGGGGGCTGAGGCCTGAAATTGCTTTTCTCTCTCCTCCCGGACGCCGCCAGCGGGGAGAGCGGCTTCCGAGGGCTCTGGAGTCCGGGCTAAATTTATATCCACTCAGGTGTCTCCGGCTGGCGCTTTCTCGCGTTTCTTTGTGATCCATGCGCTCGTTAGCGCGCCGGGCCCGGGGATAGACTCGCCTCCACGCGTGTCCCCTCGGGCCTCAGCAGCGCGGCTCCGAGACACGCTAACGAGCTGCAGGAAGATGAAAAGAAGAGACGCCCCCTCTTTCCCTCCTCCCAGAGCCCTGCGCGCCTGTCTCCCCGGCCTTTAGAAACGGTCGGCCGGGCTGCGTGCGTTTTATCGGGGAGCGTCGGGGGGCACGTAAAGGAAGGAGGAAGGAGGCCGGGGAAATGTTTGCAGGGGGCAGAAGTGGGCACGGGGGGCCCTCACTCCTTTGTTCCAAAGCCCAGGGAAACTGGAGCAGCATCGAGGCCTGTTTTTCGTAGCCTGAGGATGTGTTTGGACGCTTGCAATCAAAGCTGGCTTGTGTACCCTTTTACCTAATTAGTTTCCTTTTGCAGTTCCTTCCTAGCATCTGCCCACACGCTTGTGGATTCTCACAGTTCCAGCTGGAACCGGACCATCGATGGGTCCGAGCTGCCTGTCCCTGCTTGAGCGAATGAGGCAGAGACAGGGTTTATGGGAGCGTTTCTTCCAGTCCTGCTGGTCACCCGCAGAAATCCGCTCTGCACCCCCATAAGCCAGCTGCTTATTTTGGGTAGAAGGATGCAGATTACATGGGAAGCAGGCAAAGGGCAGGCCAAACAGGCAGATTTGCAAAGAACCTATGGGTGTGCAAAGGCCCGTGGGTGTGCAAAGGCCTGTGAGTGTGCAAAGACCTGTGGGTGTGCAAAGGCCTGTGGGTGTGCAAAGGCCTGTGGGTGTGCAAAGGCCTGTGGGTGTGCAAAGGCTGGGCGTCTTCAAAGGGCTGGCGGCCCCGGTTTCTGCAGCAAGGCTGGTCATCCGTCCCTGCTCACAGGCAGCTCCCGATGGGGAGGGTGGGCTGCATGTCCAGGGGAGCACCCAGGCCCCCCTGCCCCTCCCAGCCAGGCTAGGACGCGCCTTCTGTCATCAGAACAGACCAGTCACGGCGAACAGAGCACGGTTAACATTTCTTACAATTCCAGCCGGCCCCCACCATTCTACTCCTGCCCCTGTCACAACCACAATGTGTGTGTGTGTGTCAGGTTCCAACTGTTGTCTGCACTGAACAACCTACCGTGTGACTTTACATATTGTTTCACTTCTTTTTAAAAAAATATATTTTATTGAGTTTTTACAGAGAGGAAGGGAGAGGGATAGAAAGTCAGAAACATCGATGAGAGAGAAACATGGATCAGCCGCCTCCTGCACGTCCCACACTGGGGATGTGCCTGCAACCGAGGCACGTGCCCTTGACCGGAATGGAACCTGGGACCTTTCAGTCCGCAAGCTGACTCTCTATCCACTGAGCCAAACCGGTCTCGGCGGAATAAAGACCCTTTGCTTTTGCATCGGAAAAGGCTCCCTGGTGGTTGATTATTGGGGACCCCGAACTCTGGGCGTAACAAAAACCAAGGCTTGACGGGCAATTCGGAACCCCCTTATCCACTCCCCTCACCCTCACCCCGTCATCGTGGGAGAAAGTGCAGGTGCAGACCTGCCTGACTCCATGGAGGATGTGTTCTCAGGCCTAAGGGGTTCACTTTCAAGTGCGTGACCTTCAGCAGACCCGGCAGGCCTCAGAGACTGAGGGTCCGTGTTATGTAAACAGAAACCGTAACACCCACCTCACAGCGCGTGGGCCTTCCGAAAGCAGCCATTTTTTATTTTTTTTTAAGTAATGTGACAAGGCCTCACCCATCATTAGTAATTAGTATAATGACAGAGCTCTCCGGCCAGGCTGGGCCAAGCCCTACAATCATCCTCCTCCTCCAAACAATAAGGAAAAGCCATCTGTCATTTGTCAGATCCGGGATCAGGAAGTGCCTTCGGGTGTCCGACCTGAATTTCCGCCACCGCTCGGCCCGGGCACTGGCCCCCGGCCACGTGGCGGTGACCTTCGGCTGGCGTCCGCCCGGTGTCACGGGAAGAGCGTGTGCTGGGGAGGCCGGTGGGTCTGCTTTACGGCCCCGTGACCCCGGGCACGTCCCTGAAAGCCTGGAGTGTCACCTTCCCCCCGGTTAAAAAGGGGGAGCAATCTGAGCTACCTCGAGATCCTGTTTAGAAAGCGATGCTGAAAGGGACAGAGGCAAGGCATCTGGCCTGTGAAAGGTCTGCGTTAAATGTGAGCTCTTTCCCGTTCATTTCTTTCTCTTTTTTAACTTTTTTTTTTTTAATCTTATTTTATTGATTTTTTACAGAGAGGAAGGGAGAGGGACAGAGAGCCAGAAACATCGATGAGAGAGAGACATCGATCAGCCGCCTCCTGCACGCCCCCCCACACTGGGGATGTGCCCACCACCACCAAGGTACATGCCCTTGATCGGAATCGAACCCGGGACCTTTCAGTCTGTCTGCAGGCCGACGCTCTCTCCACTGAGCCACACCGGTTTCGGCTCCCATTCATTTCTATCAGACGGTGCCATTTAAGGGAAATCATGTTGTTTTTAAACGCTAGGCTTTTTATTTTTTATTTTTTTTTATTTTCCCAGCTCGTTATTCTTACCCCGGATCATTACAGCTATTAAGTGTTTGGGGCTCCTCTCTCTCTCTCTCCCCCCCCAGAGACACGTTCTAATGCCAATTAGACACGCGGGCGCCGGGACGAAACAGTAATGAGGAGCTCAGTGGACAGTGACCTCCCGTCCGGACACCCCGCCTGCGGCTCCCGCCGCTGATTTCCAAACATCGAGCTCCCTGTGGAAGGGAACCAACCATGACCCCACACCCCCACGTTTCTGGGGTCAGGAGCAGAGCATTCTGATTGGGCAGTTCGGGGTCCTCAGAAGGTCATCAGGGGGAGGATGACCTGGCCAGTGGCACATCCACAGGGAGGTGCCACAGGCCGAGTGGCGATGCTATTGGGGCAGAAAGCTGGTGCCCGGAACCCAGGGTCGCATCTCAGGGAAGCGATGGGGATGAGCAGAGACGGGGCTCCCGTTTCTGTGCCCGGGCTGCCCCCCGGTTAGTAGCACACAGAGGGGTTCTCAGGAAGCGTGCGGGCCACTCAGCATCCACGCCCGTGGCGTTACGCTCAGTTTTTCTCTTTGTTCTTTTCTGTTCTCTTCTGCCTCTTTGCTCCCTTTCCCCCGCCCCCTCCTCCTTTCCCGAAAGCAGGGGAGCAAGAATAAACTTTAATTTTGCGACCACAAATGTGTCTCCTGCTCCCTCTGGAGCCACTTTTCTCCTCTGCAAATAGAACGAGAGGTGCCTGGTGCCGGACAGTGGATGATAGAACGAGAGGTGCCTGGCACCGGCCAGTGGATGGAGCGTCAGCCTGCGGACCGAAGGGTCCCGGGTTCGATTCTGGTCAGTGGCACAGACCTCGGTTGCAGGCTTGATCCCCGGCCCTGGTTGGGGCGCAGGCAGGAGGCAACCCATCGCTCTGTCTCTCTCTCATCGATGTTTCTGTCTTCCCCTCTCTCTTCCACTCTCTCTAAAAATCAATGGGAAAAATATCCTCACGTGAGGATTCACAACAACAACAATAAGGATGAGTGATACCTGCTTCTGAGCCCCCTCGTCCCCTGTTCCCCCGCCCCCCACCTCCTCAGCTGGATCCATCCTCCCTCCTGGACGAATGCGGCTGCAGTGCATCCTGCCGCCCAACCTCAAGAGTCAGCATCACTGCTGAAGCCGGTGCGGCTCAGTGGAGAGGGCGTCGGCCTGCGGACTGAAGGGTCCCAGGTTCGATTCCGGGCAAGGGCATGGACCTTGGTTGCGGGCACATCCCCAGTAGGGGCCGTGCAGGGGGCGGCTGATCGATGTCTCTCTCTCATCGATGTTTCTAACTCTCTATCCCTCTCCCTTCCTCTCTGTGAAAACTCAGTAAAAAATACATAAACAAAAAGCAAGAGTTAGCATCACTGTTTTTGTTATTTAAACACATTATCTCATTGAATGCTCACAATGAACCAAATTTGGGGATGAGGAGGGGGGGCATCAGAGCTAAGGAAGGAGGGCTAAGAGATTCAGGCCACTCAGTCCAAATCACACAGCTGGCAAGTGTCCGGGCCCCTGGGCCTGCCTCTGTCACGGGGTGGGGGTTAGGACAGGGGTGGGGAGTGGGCGTGGCTGAGGAGGTGGCAGGTCTGCTGTGTGTGAACACACAGGCAAATGTCGTCTGTCCCGTACATTGGCGTTTCCATGGGACGTTGGTTGCTTTCTTACCGCGCGTCCCGGCTTTAGGAGACCACGTTGAAAACCACTGCACCCCCTGCTCAGCGGGACGGCCGTGGACGTGCCGGGCAGTCACGAGCGCGGAGCCCTGAGCACAGAGCGTGGCACCGCGGGGGCTGCGAGGCGCTGGCGGACAGGATGGCTCTTCCCCAGCCCGCAGCCGCCGTTAACATGGGCTTGTGATAATCGCCATCTATAATTTAGGGAGACGAATAATTTATACCTTTCCGGTGGGGGGAATGCTCCCCCTGTCTGGGGGTGGAGACGCAGGGCAGAAGCATGCACGTGAGCATGATTTCCGCGTGTGTTCAGAGCGGGTGGACACCAGCGATTTGACTCCAGGGGCCGCATGCGTCTCCTTGAGAGAGGAAATAACCATCCCCTTTCCCGCCTCATTTTCTGCTGAATATTGGTCAGGAAGTCCACGGAATTTGGCCACCATCACCAGCGCCTTTCAGCCTTTAGCCAGAGTTGTGTTTTGTGTTGTTTTTTTTTTTAAATCAAAAGGAATTTCTAATTCACTACGAGGCTCGCTGGCCTGACTGGCACGGCTGGTGTCTGGCAGAGAAAAAAGCAACCTTCCCTGCCTCTGTGTTTCCAGAAGGCCCACATCTGGAGAGGCAGCAGGGGGTCGGGCACCTGCTCACCTGGCAGCTCGGGGAGGCCTGACCGGCGGTCTGACAAACTCAGGGACCTGGAGTCGCCACAAAGGAAGGTCTGAAATCCAACCGTCACTGCAAGCGGTCACGGTGGGTGTCACATCCCCGGCGGGATCTTCCCTGACAAGATCAGCCCTTACCTTACAGAGGCCATTGCCTTTTGGCATCTAGGACACAGCATTAGAATGTCGGGGTGATTCTCCTCTTTTTTTTTTAATATATATTTTTTATTGATTTTTCACAGAGAGGAAAAGAGAGGGACAGACAGCTAGAAACATCGATGAGAGAGAAACATTGATCAGCTGCATCCTGCATACCCCCACTGGGGACGTGCCCACAACCAAGGTGCATGCCCTTGATCAGAATCGAACCTGGGATCCTTTAGTCCGCAGGCTGACGCTCTATCCACTGAGCCACATCGGTTTCGGCTGATTTTCCTCTTTCTGGGCCCCTCCAAGCGCAGGCAGGGCCTGCGCAGACCACAGAGGCCCTCGTGGCTCTCGTGTGAATTGCTGACTGTCAACTCCCTGAACCCCCTGAGTCAGAGAAGCAGGTGTCTGTCACCTTACTTTTTACCCAATCCCAGAGGTGTCCCCACTTGCTTTCTCCCGCCCCCCTAATCTCTCACCAATGGAGTTCATGTAACCCCACTGACATCTCCTCCTTGGATTGTCATGTATGAGACCAGGTTAAAAAAAAAAAAGCCATTCTCCTGGGCATTACCCCAACACGCTGAGATTCTGCTTCCCGGCATTTGTTGACCGTTTAGCTCAAATCAACTCAGGAAAATTCTTCACAGGTACATGCCTCTGACCGGAATCGGACCCGAGACCCTTCAGTCTGCAGACCGACGCTCTATCCACTGAGCCACACTGGTTTCGTCGTGCAGCTGCTTTTCTTGGGGAACCTGCGTGAGGACCTGCCTTGGAGAAGAATCAGACTCAGATCCACGGAGACACGTCCTCTTGTGGACCCCTCCCCGGAGCTCCGTGGCACAGGACGGGGGACGAGACTGCGACCCGGAGAGCCAGAATACCGTGCCGAGGCCCCACGGCACACACGGGCCGATGGTGAGCGGGACCCCCGGACCCTCTGCCTGACCTTGGGCTCCTGGCCCTCTAGCTCCCCTCCAGCCACCAGGGGCGGTGGGCGGCCCGGAAGGCAGGCCACGGGTGTCCCAGAGCCTGGCTCCGCAGTGGGGACTGTGGGCGGAGCCTCTGCACCCCCTGCAGCTGGACACAGGGCTCGGTCTGGACCTGCCCAGTCACTGCGTATCTGCAAGACCCCCGGGGGGCTGAGCACCAGGACGGCGTGGGGAGCATTTGTCCCCAGGGCAGCCTCTCAGACTCCCCGGGAGAACTGCTCCCCCGGAAACACAGGTTACAGAGCAGTGATCCCCGTTACGGCGGGAGGCATCCACCGCCGAGCCTGCAGGCCTTTGCATGCCACCTGGCCTCTGCGGTCAGCCCACAGCCCGCGGGGAGCCAGACGGAACGCTCGGCTTGCCCGTGAGATCGATATCACCCCCGGCCGCGATTCGCCCGCTCCTCCTGGCGCCACGGGGCACGCACGCCCCAGCTCCTCTGCCGTAGCCTGTTTACCTGTCCTCCCGACCCCGGAGCGCGTCCCAGCTTGTGCAACCGCCCGGTCGCTTGGCCTCCCGGTGGAGGGCGTCCAGGTCAGTAACCGGTTCACCTTCGCCGGAGGTTCAGCCAGAGGGCGGGAAGCGGAGCCGGTCCTCACGCAGATCTGCGGGGGGCGCCGGAGTAGCCGCCTCCTGGCTCCGAGTTCGCCAAACCCAGCGCTGCTTCTGCACGGTTCCCCGCGCGAGTGACCGTGTTATTCTCCACGGGAGGGGGCCGCCGGGAGCCTCCGTCCCACTCAGTGGATAGAGTGTCGGCCTGCAGACCGAAAGGTCCCGGGCTCGATTCCGGTCAGGGGCATGTACCTTGGTGGCGGGCACATCCCCAGTGGGGGGCGTGCAGGAGGCGGCTGATCGATGTCTCTCTCTCATTGATGTTTCTTTCTTTCTTTTTTTAAAAAAAAATATATTTTATTGATTTTTCACAGAGAGGAAGGGAAAGGAATGAGAGCCAGAAACATCGATGAGAGAGAGACATCGATCAGCCGCCTCCTGCAAGCCCCCCACTGGGGATGCGCCCGCAACCAATGTACATGCCCTTGACCGGAATCAAACCCGGGACCCCTCAGTCTCCAGGCCGACGCTCTATCCACTGAGCCAAACCGGCCTCGGCTGTTTCTGACTTTCTATCCCTCTCCCTTTCTCTCTGTAAAAATCAATAAAATATATATATTAAAAAAAAAAAGAAGAAGAAGAAGATGGTCACTAAGGAGGCTCCGGTGGTGCTGGCTGACCTTCCCGAGCCCACGGTCAAGGAAGGTCCCTCCTCACCTTGCTGATCAGTTGTACGCAGAGGCTCAGAGAGGTGGCGAGGTTGGGGTCCTGGGACTAGACAGGGGGAGGTGAGGGTTAAAGTGTAATGTCCCTGGTGGCACCAGCCAGGGGCAGTGGGTGGGAAGGGCTGGGGGACTGGGGGAGGGTAGCTGATCCTGCAGGCAGGATGGCAGCCTGGCTGCCTGGTGGGGCCCCCACAAGGGGCAAGGTGAGGCTCAAGCGACGGCAGGTCCAGAGCACGGGGTGTGCCCTCCAGAGCGGGGGGCCTGAGGGGTGATCCCAGCTCCACCTCCCACTCGCGGTGTGACTGATGGGGGGGCTGGTTACTCACCTCCTCGGGGAGCCCCATTTCCCCGGGCTGTAAAGTATAGAGAGTCTCACCAGCTCCCCTTTCCCGGGGCTTCGGGGAGGATCGGAGGCGCCCGTGGCTCAGCGCTGAGCGGTGTTTGGACCTTCAGAAGCATCTGATGGATGTTCGCCATATTCCGACGGATGCATGGCACCTGGTGCAGCCACGGGTACCACAGGGGCCTCCTCAGTGACCATCTTCTCCTTCTTCTGCCTCTCCCTTCCCCTCCCCGGCTTCTTTGGAATTCTTCTCCCTGCTCCAGTAGTAACACCAGCCTCTGCTCAGCCTCAGCTCTGTGGGGTTCTGAGAGAAAGTAATTTCACCCTCATTATTATTAATTAGGGCAGCCAGCGGGCGGGAGGGCGAGAGGAAGGGGAGAGAGCGCGTGCCCTGGCCACACAGAGAGATGTGAAAGCAGACGGAGGAGGAGGATCTTTTAAAGCTGTTTTTACCGACTTCAGCGAGGGAGGGCGAGGGAGGGGGGATAGAAACATCCACGATGAGAGAGAATCATGGATCAGCTGCCTCCTGTACACCCCACACCGGGGATCAAGCCTGCAACCCAGGCATGTGCCCTGACTGGGAATCAAACCATAACCTCCTGGTTCATAGGTTGACACTCAATCATTGGGCCATGCCAGCCGGGCAGGAATATATATGTATGTGTGTGTATACATACATACATACACATACACACACACACACACACACACACACACACATACACACACACAGGCGCACACACATATACACACACACTGGGGCTGTTTCAGCCAGAAAATGGTGCTTGCAATGAACAGAAACAGTCCTTAGTTAAAAAGAAAAGACGTGAAAGGAATTTAGCGGGAAAGCTTGGGTTCATTCACCTAACTGGAAGGAAAACGCATCAACGAGGTACCCATAGGAGTTAGCATGTACTGAGCACCTATACATGTCCGTCTCTGTGGAAGAGCTCTCTCGGTGCTTGCTTAATGTCACAGCACTAAAGGGACGCCATTACGATGCCGGTTTGATGGACTCGGAAACAGAGACCGTGAGGTGAAGGAATGGGCTCAGGGTCCCCTGGGGAGGCAGCAGAGGGCTGGGATTTGTGCACACGGAATAAGGCTTCCGAACCTGCCCTTTCGGCTACTGTGCTAAACAGGAAGCCGGAGGGGAAGGCTGGAGCCCGGGAGAGGGTGATCGAGCTCCCTCCTTGCAGGGAGGCGGCAGGTGTGACCGGACCAGCAGGAGGCACCTGCCACCTTGGAACCGAGCAAGAGGCAGGTCCCTACTTGGAAGGAGGGAGAGTCACTTCTCAAAACCAGGACCAGCTGAGACCGGTGTGGCTCAGTGGATAGAGCGTCGGCTTGCAGACTGAAGGGTCCCAGGTTCGATTCCGGTCGAGGGCATGTACCTTGGTGGCGGGCACATCGCCACTGTGGGGCGTGCAGGAGGCAGCTGATCGATGTCTCTCTCTCATTGATGTTTCTGACTGTCTATCTCTCTCCCTTCCTCTCTGTAAAAAATCAATAAAATATGTAAAAACAAAACAAAACAAAAAAACAGGGCCAAATTGGGTTCCTCGTAAGATGCAACTTGGAGCAGCCAACGAAGAACATAAAGAGTTTCAGTGCTAAAGGGAAAAAAGAGAAATTCTCCTTTTATTCACATGAAAGGACAGCAGGAATCATTGATCATAAGAGCAAAAAAAGCCATAGTTGTGGGTTTGCGTTATTATTATCAGGCAGCTTTTACACATAGAAAACTATGCAAGGTTGATTTTTTTAAAAAAATGTATTGATATAAAATCATTTAAGCATCCATTTCTCTTTAGGTCAGTGATTCTCAACCTTTCTAATGCTTCAACCTTTTAATACAGTTCCTCATCTTGTGGTGACCCCCAACCATAAAATTATTGTTGTTGCTACTTCATAACTGTAATTTTGCTATTGTTATGAATTGTAATGTAAATATCTGTGTTTTCCGATGGTCTTGGGTGACCCTGCTAGTGGTCCCAACCCACAGATTGAGAACCGCTGCTTTAGGTCTTTCCATTCAACTTGCCAGTTTCTTCAAACATAGACTATATTTTCATAATTGCAATCAAGGCGTCTCTTCTTCAATATTTGTCAAAACCTTAGTCGCGTAAAACAAGGGGTCCAGGTAACAATTCATCGAGCCCCCATAACATTAACCGTTAAACTGAGGTGACGGGCACACTGCCTTCCTCGGTATTCACAACGTGTCATGAGGCAATACTTAGAGTCAGAACCAGGTTTGGAGGCTCCCAGCTCTCCTGAACAACAAAACACGGTAAGCTTTCCAATATTTTGTTTACGTTTTCCAGGGACCATGTACGTGTCCAAACGCAATGACTCCTTATAGCCATGTTAAACTGACGGTCTCAAGCTCATGCCTGTAACATGTTGAACACAAAAGCTTGCTTTTCATTGTTATACCACATACTCCAGGTCCCAAACACGTGCTGACTCCCCCCTCCCCCTGCTCCTCCATTGTTACTCACTTCCCATCACGGGGAATGTCTAAGCTTTCCCCGGCGGCAAAGCGATCAGCACGAGGAGCATAAACCAAGTGTGTATTGTTGTTTGTTTTTAACGTCCCGGGAAAGTACCGTCCTAAACATCCGAGCTGAACCACCAGAGATTTCTGGCCCGAACACAGGCTCTGAGGTACAAGGACAATTGTCTTCCTTCACGACTGTTGGCAGACTCCGTGTTTTTTGTTTTTTTTTCCCCTCTTCTAGTTACTATGGCAACGAGCATCTCGGAGTCCACACTTTTTGCACGCGGGATCGGTGTCTGCCCTCCTGTCCCGATCTAAGCGGAGCGACCTAACCCCTTCACCCCTGTCGTGCAGGCTGCTGATTGTCCCCGGACACCCATCTCCCTCTGCACACGTGCATGCCCAGGTCAAAGACGACGTGTACCAGCGTCCCTGACGGCGAGGCGGCGGGGCCTGGCCTGGGGATGCCAGGGAGGCAGGAGTGGTGCGGGCCGTCTGCAGGGGATGTCCTTAAAGGCCGCGGGCACGCTCGACCTCCCGGATGCCGGGAACGCAGGTGCGAGGGCTGGAGCTGGAGCAGCCAGCAGGGGCGAGGAGGTAAGTGAGAGGCGGGCGGTGTGCCCTGTCGTGGAGCATCCTGGGTCCCTGAGCCGCGAATTGTCACAGGCCGAGCTCCAATCCCACCTGGGCTGCTGTTCCATGGGACTTTCCTAAGCTGGACTGGGACAGACACTGTCCCCCGATTTCACGGCTGACATTCTGAACCCCTTCCTAGTCAGTTACCTCACTGCCGCACGGGGGGTCCTGCCCGCTCCCAGGTCTGGCTCTAGGCTTGCCTGGGGCCTCAGGCACCCCGATGACGCCGATGATTCTGCCAAATCGACTCCCCAGACGAGCAGCACATGTCACGTCGCTTAAAACTGAGGCCACAGCTTTCAACTTGACCCCGAGGTGGATTTAGCTGCCTCCGGGGTCATGAGACACGGGTCATTAAGTGCAAGAAGCAAACATTAATTCCTCTTTTATGAGTTTGCAGTTCAAAATAGATGTCGACGCGGAAATACTTAATCAATACACGCACCAAAAATAGCCCCAGCTGAGCTCCTGTGGGCCCATCCCCCCACCCCGGTGCACCTAGAGGCTCCATGCTCTCCTTGTCCCCGTGTTAGGCGGAAAGAAGCTGAAACTACACGCTTTGCCCACGGGCACACCTGCCGCTGCACAAACCACTGACTGGCCAGGCCCTCCAGCAAGCACGCATCCTGTGTTGTTTTTACTGTCAAAAGGGGGGACCCCTTGCTGAAACCGGTTTGGCTCAGTGGATAGAGTGTCGGTCTGTGGACTGAAAGGTCCCAGGTTCGATTCCGGTCAAGGGCATGTACCTTGGTTGCGGGCACATCCCCAGTAGGAGGTGTGAAGGAGGCAGCTGGTCAATGTTTCTCTCTCATCTGTAAAAATCAGAGAGGAAGGGAGAGGGATAGAGAATTAGAAACTGGCATAAGCCTGTGTCTTTTTTTTTAAGAGGGGACCCCTGGCCAATGTGGCTCAGTGTGTTGCGGGTCTCCTGTGCACCAAGAGGTTGAGTCCCAGGCAGGGCACATGCCCGGGCTGTAGGCTTGATCTCATTAGGGGCCATGCAGGAGGCAGCTGACGGATATTTCTCTCCCTCTCCCCGCCTCTCTCTCTCAAATCAATAAAAACAAACAAACTGCCGAAACGGGTTTGACTCAGTGGAGAGAGCATCAGCCTTTGGACTGAAAGTTCCCAGGTTCAATTCCGGTCAAGGGCATGTATCCTAGTTGCGGGCACATCCCCTGCAGGGGGCCTGTAGGAGGCGGCTGATCAATGTCCCTCTCTCATCTATGTTTCTGGCTCTCTATCCCTCTCCCTTCCTCTCTGTTAAAAAAAAAAAATCGCCGAAACTGGTTTGGCTCAGTGGATAGAGCGTCGGCCTGCGGACTGAAAGGTCCCAGGTTCGATTCCGGTCAGGGGCATGTACCTTGCTTGCGGGCACATCTCCAGTGTGGGGCGTGCAGGGGGCGGCTGATCGATGGCTCTCTCTCATCAATGTTTCTGACTTTCTGTTCCTCTCCCTTCCTCTCTGTAAAAAAATTAATAAAATATATTTTTTTAAAAAATCAATAAAATATATTAAAAAATAAAAAACACCTGAAAACCCCACAATTAAAATAAAAGAGGGGGTGGGTGAGAAAGATGATTGCAGGTTTAGTCTTAAGGAAAGGTCATCTATGCAACTGCACAAATATAGAGAGATTAACAACAACCACCACAAATACAGGGTTTCTTTTTGGATTCTCAGCCACAAGGTGGGTGCCATCTTTATTCTCTTAAAACGTGGGACACACCTCCCAAACGTAGATCTGTAAGCGTGGTTTCAGCCGGTCTGAAAATAACCTGCTGTCCTTTGGGGAGTGGGGGTGGGTGGGGGGAGGCAAACTGTAAACGTGGAGGCGGCCGCCACTGGGCACGCCGTGCAGAGGCGAGGGGATCTCAGGCCTCCTTCCCCGGAGAGCGGCCGCTGGCCTCGCGGGGCCCTGGCGTTTGGCGACTCCCGAAGCGTGTAATTTTCCGTCCTCATGTATAAAACATTTTCAGGAATGTTGACGAGTCTGCTGCGCCTCAGAGAGACGCCTAAATTAATAATGGCCATCACTTATTTAATGCTTACTAAGTATCTGGCACCGGGCGAGCAATCTTTTACATCTCATCTGCCTCCTTCCGAGGAGCCTCAGAGGCAGGCGCCGTGGGCCCATTCTGCAGAGGGAGAGCGGAAGACTCGGGAGGTGTCCCTGGTCCGCTCTGGAGTCTGGAGCCCCGCCCCCCACCCTTCCACCCCCGCCCCGCCTCCATGCAGGCTGCCTCCTCCTGCAAGCAGGGCTGTGGCTGGGCCCTCTCTGTTCCTTCGCTCCGTTTCCCAGGCTCAGAGGCTGGTTTTTAAAACATATTTTATTGATTTTGTTCCAGAGAGGAAGGGAGAGGGATAGAGAGTTAGAAACATCGATGAGAGAGAGACATCGATCAGTAGCCTCCTGCACGCCTCCCACTGGGGATGTGCCCGCCACCAGGATACATGCCCTTGACCCGAATTGAACCTGGGACCTTTCAGTCCGCAGGCCAAAGCTCTATCCACTGAGCCACACTGGTTTCGGCAGAGGCTGGATTTTGAATACCATGCAGCCATGACCCAGGACAGTGCCATCCCTAAAGACAGCCCCACAATGGCCTTCCAACAACGCAGTGATGAGCCTTGGGGTCTCAGAGAGATTTCAGAGGCGGTCATTGCGTCCTGCCTGTTTTTTGTTTTGTTTTATATATATATATATTTTATTGATTTTTTTACAGAGAGGAAGGGAGAGGGATAGAAAGTCAGAAACATCGATGAGAGAGAGACATGGATCAGCCGCCTCCTGCACTGCAGGCCGACGCTCTATCCACTGAGCCAAACCGGTCTCGGCGCTTCCTGCCTGTTTTGATTTAGTCAGAGGGACAGAGAACCAGAGACATCGATGAGAGAGCGACATCGATCAGCTGCCTCCTGCACACCCCCTCCTGGGCATGTGCCCACCACCAAGGCACATGCCCTTGACCGGAATCGAACCTGGGACCTTTCAATCCGCAGGTTGACGCTCTATCCCCTGAGCCACACGGGTCTCGGCAGAAGTAAAACCTCTGAAAAGGAAAATCAGGGAACAAAAGGTTTCCGGCTGCAAGGACACTCAGCGATCACCTGAGCCCGGGGGTTCGGTGCCGGGAACCATTGGCCCCCATGGCAGACCCCCGCAGCCACGCAGGCCACCTTGGTGGGCTCACCCTCTCTTGTCCCTGCTTGTGTTTCTCTCTCCAGTTCCTTTCCTCATGAAGCACTGACTTTATCCTGTCTCTGGTGTCCGGCCAGGGTGCAGCTCCGAGCCGGCTACCCGTGACCCGTGACCGTTGGCTGAGTGGAGGAGCGCAGGGAGGCGCCACTGTGGACCCCCGGGCCATCACGGCCCGTTTAAAGACGCGGCTCTGACTCCGCCTCCTGATGGGACCCAGGAGGACAGTGGTGTCAGAAGGAGAAAGCTGTCAGGTGGTGCCAAACAGCAGAGCCAGGACAGGGAGCCAGGGCCTCGGGTGGAGAAGGACCCCCGCCATTCCCCCCACCTGCTCCCCGGGGCCTCGAGGCGGAGGGCTGAGTGCCTGCTGTCCACCCAGTACCTGTTGCTAGTGACCCCCGGAAACCGTCTTACAGCTGGACACCCTGCAGGTCCCCGACCTCGTGGCAGTGGCCCCGGGAGCCTGCACCTTGAACAGGCCTCCTGCCGCCGCCACCCTGGAGGCGCTGAGGGTTTCCCGGTTTGGGGCCAGACTCCGAAACCGCTGACCCGAGAGCTCCTCTACAGCGAGTCATGTTCTGCCATGAATTATTCATCCCCTGAGCATTTTCCGGCAGGCGCCGCGGCCTCGGGGCTCCGTCCTGGTCCCTTTGTTTTCCCCTAACATCCCCAGCTGGACGGCAGGTGGCATCCCCTCCCCCCGACCACCCTGTCACCGTGGCTCTCCTGTGTCGCCCATCCTGGGAAATGGGACTGTCTGTGTCTGTGTAACATCCGTGACAGGAGGTTAGGCAGCCACGGTCCTTGATGGGCCAGCGGCAGGATCTGCTGTGGACGATGGTAAGGACCTAGCAACGGGTGATTGAGCCAGAGTTTCGGGGCCACCCCTGGGGACTTGTCGGGAGAAGAAGAGCACAGCATGCATTGGAAAGGACAGGCGTGCCCTTGCCGAAACCGGTGTGGCTCCGTGGATGGAGCGTCGGCCTGCGGACTGAAGGGTCCCGGGTTCGATCAACAGAATAAACTGGTGAATATGATAGAATCAGGAGCACATAAAGGGAGTAGACTGATAATTCTCAGGGGGGAAGGTGTGAGGGGTGTCCCCAACCAAAACTGAACCTGGGACCTTTCAGTCTGCAGGCCGATCGATGCTCTATCCACTGAGCCAGACCGGTCTCGGTGCGTCCTGCCTGTTTTGAATTAGTCAGAGGGACAGAGAGCCAGAAACATCGATGAGAGAGAGAGACGTCGATCAGCTGCCTCAGTGGATATAGAACATCGGCCGGCGGACTGAAGGGTCCCGGGTTCGATTCCCATCAAGGGCATGTACCTTGGTGGCGGGGACATCCCCAGTAGGGAGCGTGCAGGAGGCGGCTGATCGATGCCTCTCTCTCATCGATGTTTCTAACTCTCAATCCATCTCCTTTCCTCTCTGTAAAAAAAATCAATAAAAAATATTAAAAAAAAAAAAGACAGACGTGCCCCTGAGCAGCACCATTCACAACAGCCAGGACACGGACGCAGCCCAGGGGTCCATGGGATGGTGAGGGGGTGACTTGGCGATGCTCGGACACAGTGGCATTCTAGCCGGCCGCACAGAGAGCAGAGCCCTGCCACCAAGACAGGCAGCGAGAAGGCGCCGAGAGGGCCTTGTGCAAAGTGAGGTAAGTCCCACAGAGGAAGACAAATTCCCTGTGCAACCTACCAAACCACACCCACAAAGGGATATGCCAGACCCGACCCGACCCGACCGGACCATGGCCAGAGAGGACAGCTGCGGGGGTGGGACGGGGTTTTAAGAGCCCTTTCTGGCTCAGTGCTGCTGGGAATACGGACAAGGCCCCAGGGCCCACTCGTAAAAAAACACAACACCCAAGTGTGTTTCTCTCCCTCTCCTTGGTCCCCACGAGGTCAGATCTGCTCCTTCCTGAGCCGCCCTCGGGCAGAGACCGCCGGGAGGTCAAGACCCACCCCGCTGGCTATGCACAGGCTGGTGGTGCTGATGTGTGAGCTGTGTGCGTGTCCGGTCCTGCCTGCCGACTCAAACGCCCCCAGGATTCTCAGGGCTGGACCGGGGCCCGGGGGTGGGTGGTGTCCCGCACCCTCGGTGATGAGAAATCTCCTGCCGGGCTCCCTTTACTCTCAAGGTGGCACGTGCTGCCCGAGCAGCCGATCGCCCCTGGGGCTGCTGCTGGTCCAGGACCTGGGAGGCCTGCCCATCAGATTCCTGGTCTAGAAAAAAAAACGAAAACCCACAGGGGATGAGCAGGGGGAGGGCGGGGTGCGTGAAGCTGAAGGGACTGCCAGTGTGTGGAGGGGGTGGGGCCACAGACATCACTGCCACCGCCCTCTCCCTCCCCACCCCC
>PVJN01037886.1:0-20387 GCA_004026805.1 Lasiurus borealis
CTCGCGAGAGACCACCCGCCTTGTCTGTTATGGTGAGTCCTGGGGGTTTCGGGACAGGCCCGTCTCGGTGGCTGGTTCCCACACCCTCCGCCAACAGCAGGGCAGTGAGACTGCCGCGCAAAGGAGATTGGAGCCCGAGTTCCCAGTCTTGCTAGGGTGCTTACATGTTGTGTTAACTCGGGCAAGTCCTTTTCCCTGCCTGGGCCTCAGTGTCTTCCCCCAAAAACTAAAGCTGCTGGCCCTCCAGTCTCGAGGGTGAGGGGAAATCAGTCAAACGTGTGTGTGTGGGGGGGGGGTGTCTGGGAGCAGTGGCTGGCCAGACCAGGCGGGAGCAGGCATTCAAGGTGCATTACTGAGCCCTGGCCAGTTTTGCTCAGTGATTAGAGTGTTGGTTTGAGAACTGAAGAATCTTGGGTTTAGTTCCCAGTCAAGGGCACGTACCTTGGTTGCAGGTTTGATTCCAGGCCCTGGTTGGGGTGCGTGCGGGAGGCAACCAATCAATGTGTCTTTTTAAAAAAATAGGTATATGTATTTATTGATTTCAGAGAGGAAGGGAAGAGGGAAAAAGAGATGGAAACATCAGTGATGAGAGAGGATCATTGATTGGCTGCCTCCTGCACGCCCCCTACTGGGGATCAAGCCCACAACTCCAGGCATGTGCCCTTGACTGGAATCGAACCTGGGACCTTTTCGTCCACAGGCCAACACTCTCCTCCCTCCCTTTCACTCTCTTAAAAATTAATGAAAAAATCCTCAGGTGAGGATTAAAAAAAAAATCATTGCTGATTCCAAGATTGATAGAGAAGAAATGAGTTTCCCACAGTAAAGTCTGTGGAAAGAAGTCAGCAGAGGGGTCATGACATTGACCTAACTCTAAGAGTCTTAGTTCCACTTTTTTTGTTAATTCTCATCCAAGGATCTATTTCCATTGATTTTTAGAGAGTGGAGGGGGAGAGACAGAGAGAGAGAAGCATCAATGTGAGAGAAACACATCAATTAGTTTTAGTTCCACTTTTTGAAGGAGCTAGTGCAAAAGAGTGAACTCCACTAAGTGTTTTTTAGTGTCAGGATGTGGATATAAGTGCACGCATTTTATGTGCATTGTGTCTTTACATAAGTGTTAGTGTGTTCATTAGTACTTATAAATGAGTGGGTAAATGTGTGTGAACATGACTACAGCTGGGTTGTGGGGTTGCAGGAGAATGTGTGGGTGAGGGTGCTCAAGTGTTAGCAAACAGGTGCATGTATACATGTGTATGTGTGAATTGGCATTTGTGTTTGATTATGCACATATAAGCCTACGTATGTTTGTGCCCATAGGTGTGTAAAAGTACACGTGTGCCTCTGTGTGTCTAGGAAGCTTTCCTGAAACTGTTCTTTTTTCTTTTATTTTATTTATTGATTTTTTAGAGAGGAAGGGAAAAGGATAGAGAGTTAGAAACATCGTTGAGAGAGAGACATTAATCAGCTGCTTCCTGCATCCCCCCACTAGGAATGTGCCCACAATCTAGGTACATGCCGTTGACGGGAATCGAACCCGGGATCCTTCAGTCTGCAGACCGACGCTCCGTCCACGGAGCCAAACTGGTCTCGGCTGAAACTGTTCTTGATTGGCAAATTCTTCCCACCCACACCCACCCCCCAGGGGGCTGGGGAGCGTTGTAGCATCTGTTTTGACTTAGTGAGATGGTGGCAGCCAGTAAGACTGAGGAAATGGACCTAGGATGAGGATGGGGAGGAGGAGGCGGCTCTTGGCTACACGTATGTTGTGTGTAGATCCCTGCAACGGGCTGGGGCTGTTGCTGGGCGAGAGGCCTCACGTGTCTTCCTCCCCTCTGCCATTTCCCGCGCCTTAAGATCTCTTCCACTGGGCCTGCCTCAACGAACGTGCGGCCCAGCTCCCCCGAAACACAGCGCCCGCTGGCTACCAGTGTCCCAGCTGCAGCGGCCCCATCTTCCCCCCAAGCAACCTGGTTGGGCCTGTGGCCTCTGTGCTGAGAGAGAAGCTGACCACGGTCAACTGGGCCCGGGCAGGACTGGGCCTTCCTCTGGTGAGAGTCCCTCTGTCCCTCTGTCCGTCTGTCCTGGGCCAAATAAGTGAGCGGGGCCAGCCCTGAGCGGCCGGTGAGACAGGTTCCTTCCTCCAGATCGATGAGGTGGCGAGCCCGGAGCCCGAGCCCCTCAACACTTCGGACTTCTCGGACTGGTCCAGCTTTAATGGTGAGTGGTGCTCTCCACCCCCTGCTGGGGGGCCCTAGCCCCCCTGCTCCGCTGACAGCTGTCCTCCTGCCACAGCCGGCACTCCTGCACAAGAAGAGACAGCCAGCCCTGCTACTGCCCCAGCCTTCTACAGCCAAGCCCCCCGCCCCCCCGCCCCCCCCAACCGACCTGAGCAGCACACAGTGATCCACATGGGCAGTTCCGAGCCCTTGACTCACGGTGAGCGGGGGATTGCCCGGGCCAGGGCAGAAGAGTGGGGTGGAGGGAGCTCGGGGCCCCAGACACCCACCGGAGGGACCCTTCCTCACTCCAAGCACAGACGTTACCGACCCTCAATTCTGAGAATGTCAGGCTTCAAAGGGCCAGGATCTCCTGCTCCCCCCTTCCCCCCTGTGTGGGGCCGTTCCCCTGATCCTGTGAATGCTCGTGGCTCTGCCCCTGCAGCCTCGGCCCCGAGGAAGGTGTACGACACGCGGGATGATGACCGGGCACCAGGCCTCCACAGGGATTGCGATGACGACAAGTACCGCCGCCGGCCCGCCCTGGGCTGGCTGGCCCAGCTGCTCAGGTACCGGGGTGAGGGGGCCAGGGAGGGGGAGGAACGGAAGTGAGAGCCAGCAGCCCCGGGCACAGCGGTTTGGTGACAAAAGGGGCGAGATCCGGGCACCCGGGGGTAGGGCGGTGTACCGAGGCTTCAGCTTGACGATAACAGTCTTCGGTCTGCCCTCGCGGGCTGTCCCTTGGCTTTGACATGTGAGGTGTGGACTCAGGCTCTTTGAGATCCCTTCCTGCTTCCACACCGTCCAGGCTGTGACTGTCCCAGGCCTGACACATCCCAGTTTCCAGAACAGTCATTGCCTCAGCTGGTTCCAGCCGCACAGTCACCCTTGCAGTGGGCAGGGCGGGGATGATCTTCCCCTGGCACACTTGGGGAGAGGAGTGAGGCTCGGGAATGGTGGCGCTGGGGCCAGAAGATGAGTGTCATGATGGGGGCTCTTCTCCAGGCCACGGGCCACCAGGGACGGGGGGCCTGATCGGACTTTCCCCTCGTCCCCCCAGGAGCCGGGACGGGTCTCGTAAACGGCCGCTGACCCTGCTCCAGCGGGCGGGGCTGCTGCTGCTGCTGGGACTGCTGGGCTTCCTGGCCCTTCTGGCCCTCATGTCTCGCCTGGGCCGGGCTGCAGCTGACAGTGACCCCAACCTGGACCCACTCATGAACCCTCACATCCGTGTGGGTCCCTCCTGAGCGCTTGCTGGTGGCTGGGCCAGCCTAGGACCTGGGGCCCTTGAAGAGGGGAGATGGGCAGGTCTGAGGGCCCTTTCGCTGCTCCTCTTTCTCAAGTCTGAGACACTAAGACCCCAGACCCAAACCGAGTCCACTGGAGTGGCCGTAGGCTGGGCCTGGGGTCCCTGCAGATCAAGTGTCTGGATCTGCTTCCTCTGGGTCTCTGGCCTCCTACCCCCCACCCATGAAGGAGCTGACAGGTGGAAATAAATGGCAGACTTTATTAAAATTCCCACAGCCTCCTTTCCTTCCCCCTTCTCCGCCCGATCCCCCAGCCTCAGTGGCTCTCCTCCCGGTACTCCATGGCCAGAAACTCCAGGGACAGGCGGTTGACGAACATGGCTGTGTTGAGCACTGAGCGGAGGAGAGAGCCCCCATCAGCCTTCCCGCCCCTCCCCTGCCGCTTGTCAGGGTTCCAGAGGTGCCCTCCCCTCACTCACTCAGGATGACCAGGGCAAAGAACCGAGCGATCTTGAAATCTTCCATCTCAGCGTAGAGGGACCCCATGGCCGCCCAGCAGATGCCAATCACCTTGGAGAACTGTAGGCCCCATCCAGTGGGAGAGTGACCCCCTGGCACAGCTGGGGGTTTCCAGCAGCCCCTGGGCTCCCCCCCACCGGCCCTGACGCCCCCGCCCTCGCCTACCATCAGCATAGACGTGTAGCGGAAGCTCATGCGGTCGTAGTGGTAGGTGTAGCAGAAGTTGTACACGTCGCTGGCGAAGATGAGCAGGTGGATAAAGAAGAGCAGCATGGCCGCCATGGTGAGCACCATGCCTTTCGGGAAGAAGAGCAACGCGATACGGTCCCGCCACCGCATCCCGGCGGCAGCGCGGGCTGAGGTCAGGAGAGCTGGAGCAGCAGACAGCAGCCAGGAAGAGCCGCCGACCCCTCTGCTTCTAGAGTGCGCTGTCTCCCATCGCAGTGGATTCTAGAACCAGGAGGACATTCGGGAGACGAGATTCTAGAACACGGGCTGCTTCCAGCCAACAGAGGAGTGTTTCACGGGTGGCCAGGGGAGCTCGGAACTGTGGAGGGGCGGCGGGCTGAAGGGGCAGGTCAGTAGGGTCTTGTTGTGTTAAAGGCACACATCATCCCACCTCTATACTTGGCATGTCTTCTCACCGAGTCCTCTCCACAGTCCCACTGAGGAGAGAGCGTGGGCACGCTACGGAGGGAGAACTGCAGCTCAGGAAAGTGTGTGTGTGTTTGGGGGGGGGGGTGTCCCAAGTGAGGGAGGCCTGGTTCACAAGCTCCAGGTATTTGCTTCAACATCTATCAGAAGAACCAAGGGAGGGGGAGGGACAACAGATTCCCCTGGCTGCCCTGGGACCTTCCCTGCCCTCCTTACAGTGGCCCTAAGAAACACTGGCTAATCCGGCCTCTCCCCGATGTTCAAGGGCCTGATCTGACCAGCTTCCCCGCTCTGCCACCTTCCTGCGCTCAGAGCATCTTCATACCCATTGTCTCTCATTCCAAGAGTCCCATGAGAGAACTGGGGCTGAGGGCATAAATCCTGTTTTACACAGGAACCCAGGGTACAGGGAGGGACGGTCAGCTCAAGCTTTCACAGCCAGTGAGTGAGTCAGTATGGAGACTAAAATCTAATCCTACCTGTGGCTGTGGAATGAGAAGGGACACTCAGAAGCCAAGAAGAAAACTTTCCTCCCAGCCTGTAAGAGAAAAAAACCCGTCCGACTAGCGTGGCTCAGTGGTTGAGCATCGATCGGCCTATGAACCAGGAGGTCGTGGGTTTGATTCCACATATGCCTGGGTTGTGGGCTCAGCCCCTAGTGGGGGAGTGCAGGAGGCAGCCAATCAATGATTTTCTCTTATCATTGATGTTTCTGTCTCTCCCTCTCTGAAATCAATAAAAATATATATTTTAAAAACCTCCAAGCCCTAACTGGTTTTGCTCCGTGAATAGAGTAATATTCACTGTAATGTCCCAGGTTTGGTTTTGGCAAAGGCATGTACCTTGATTGCAGGCACATCCCCAGTAGGAGGTGTGCAGGAGGCAGCTGATCAATGTTTCTAACTACCTTCCTCTCTGTAAAAAATCAATAAAATATATTTCTAAAACAAACACAAAACTCTAAGACTGTCAACAAAATAAGCCTGAAAAATGGCCAGAAATGGTGTAAAGGGACATATAAGTTCCCAGCAACTAAAGGAGAAGAGGGAGGACTTAATGTTGAACTTGTCCACCCCCATGGCCACCTGCCTGTCTGCCTGGACATCAGGTCCCAGGTCAGGTCATGGCCCAAAGCCTCCCGCCTCCAATGGGTAGGTAGAGCCTGACCTCACCATGCTTGCTGCCCAGCGTCATTAACCACAACAGCCCCTCAGAGCTCCCTCCTGACACATTAAAGGGCTGATGCCCCAGTGCCCAGCCCTGGTCCCACTGTTGAAACAATTGTTTGCACCTCAGTTCTCCTTTGACCACAAATAAACATTTATATGTTAGGGCTCCTAGCTCAATGCCATTTAAGATATAAATCTGCCTTTGTTTATTTTAGAGAGAGAGAGAGAGAGAGAGGAACATCAATTGGCTGCCTCTTTCACGTTCCTACTGGGGATCAAGCCGGAAAACAGGACATAGGTGCTGACTGGGAATTGAACCTACAGCCTCTCGGTGCATGGGATGACGCTGTACCAACAGAGCGTCCTCTCCTGCACCAAAAGGTCACCAGTTCTATTCAAACTCGGCATGTCTCCATTTGAACTCCTAGTCACCCCCTGTCCTCTTGAGCTCTTCATCTTGGTGAACTGGCACCTTTATCCAGTCAGAAACCTGAGAATGATGGTCAAGTCTCCACTCAACCCCTCCCTCAGTGCATCCTATCAGTCACTTAAGATCTGCTGAGTCTGTCTTCTAAGCGCAGCATATTTAAGAACTCCTTGGAGCTGAAACCGGTTTGGCTCAGTGGCTACAGCATCGGCCTGTGGACTGAAAGGTCCCAGGTTCGATTTCCGGCAAGGGCATGTACATTGGTTGCGGACACATCCCCAGCAGGGGGCGTGCAGGATGCGGTTGATTGATGTCTCTCATTGATGTTTCCAACTTTCTATCCCTCTCTCTTCCTCTTTGTGAAAAATCAATTAAAAAGTATATATATATACATACACACACACACACACACACATATATATATACATTTACATACATATATATATATATATACATATGTATATAAAACTTGGAGCTAGGTCTGGGGAAGCCCAGTCTTAAAACACACCACAGGCCATTGTGATGCACGTTAGAGAACCAGGCTTCCAGAGGCATCGTGTGGCGTGCGGTAAGTGCATTTAATTCTCACAGCTCCCCTGTGAAGAATGTACCCCAATTTTAGGAATTGGGGTGGCCATGGAATCCAAGCAGTGGCAGGAGGCCAGGCACAAGCTCTCTGGTTCTACAGAAAGCAGGTCCTCATCTTTGGGGTGGGGAGAGAGCGGGGGAGCAGCGTTAGGAGCCACTACCTGCCTTCCCTCCACCTGAGAAGCTGGCGGAACCAAGGGCTCTCGGAACCTCTTCGCTCGAGGAGGAAAGATGCGGGGGGACTCTAATCTCGCAGGACCCAGGGCGGCGGAGGAACGCTTCTCCTGCAGGACTACCTGGTTTCAACCACTTCATGACTTCCGGAAGTGCCGCCTCCCCGCCCCGCTCGGTGGGCTGCAGTGGGCGCGATGGCAGCTGCAGCCGCTGGGCCCGGCCCGGTGTCCGGCCCGGGGGACTCCCCGGAGGAGCCCGAGGCCGAGGCTCCGGAGCGTCGCAGGAAGGCGCACGGGATACTGAAGCTTTACTACGGCATCTCGGAAGGAGAGGCGGCGGGGCGCAGCCCGGGGTCGGACCCCCTGGACCCGACAGATCTCAACGGGGCGCACTTCGACCCGGAAGTGTATCTGGACAAGGTTAAGTTTATGCGGGGGGAGGGGGAGCGGACCCCGATATGTTGCACCCCCAGAACAGGCCCCCGTCTCTGTAAAAACGGAGGTGAAAGAAGCAGGGGCTCGGCCCCCGGCCAGGCAGCTGGGACAGAGCCGGGGTCTAGGGGGCGTGGATGGGTTTGGCCGGGGGTCAGGGCCCCTGGTGTTTTGACAGGCCCCGGGGAGTGGGCGTGGCCCCGCTGCTGAACGGCGCTGGACTGGGCCTTGGATGAGCCTGAGGATTTCAAAGGCTGACGACCCCCAATGTGGCTCCCCAAACCCAGTAACTCCTGAGCGATGCCACTTACAGGCTCCATTTCGGGTTCCTGATAGGGGCGGGAAGAGGGTTTTCTTGCACCGAAAGCCTTCCAGTTGGGGGGCAGGGGTTGGGGACACGAGTGCCCTCTGACCCGAGCACTGAACGCCCCATTTCCTCCAGTTGCGTAGAGAGTGCCCCCTGGCCCAGCTGATGGACAGTGAGACGGACATGGTGCGGCAGATCCGGGCACTGGACAGCGACATGCAGACCCTGGTCTATGAGAACTACAACAAATTCATCTCGGCCACAGGTGACTCCCTCGGGGACACGCTCCTCTCCGGCCACCTCCCCCCCCAGTCCCTTCCCTGAGTTGGGAGAGCCGGCGGGGGGCTTAGGAGAAGGAGATCCAAACTCCACTCCGCCCCGATACTAATCCACTCCCACCTCTCTCTGTCCGAGCTGCTGGGGTCAGGTGACTGTAGAGGTAGTAGCTGCTCTCCGAGTGTTGTTTTGAGTAACAAAGCTAGAGGAAGGAGGAAATGGAGTTAATTTATCTGATTAAATTAGGGCACCAAGGAGGCCTTAGGAAGGGTTCGTTCCTTCATTAGCGGTGCCTTTCTTCTCTGATCCAGGTCTGTCTTGAGGTTGGACTTGCCTCTACCTTCCTTCCTTCCTTCCTTCCTTCTTTCTTTCATCCCTTCCTTAATTCCAAGAAAGGATGGTGTGGTCTTCAAAGAAGCAGGGGTCTTGCAGGGAGGAGCAGGGGCACCTGTCTGGGAGCGTTAAGGGGCCAGGCCCTGAGGTGCCTGGTGTGAAAGACGAACAGCCTCGTTGGCCAGGTTTCTGTTGGACAAAAGGGACAGACCCTTCTGGAAAGAGTGACCGTGTCCTGGAAGGCGGGTAGAGGGTTTGGGAAGGTAAAGCTGAACAAGTATTTATGGTCTCCCCGTGCCAGGCAGTGCACTGGGCGCAGAGGATGCCCTGGGAAAGAGCAGGCAGGTCTCACAGGTGCCCTGTGCCCTCCTTTGTCTCTGGGCATCTTCCGAGGGTAGAAAATGTGAGCTGCCTTCCCTCTGCCCCAGGGCTGGCGACAAACAAGGGCCGCTCAGAAAATACCTGCTGAGTTGGCATCATACCCCTCCCCCACTCACTGTGACCCAGCACCATTGCTGCCCGCGTCACACCAGACAACACCGCAGCCCTTGGTGCCTCGGCAGCAGTGGGCTCGGGGCCTTTGGGGAGAGGGCGGGTGTGAGCGCACCGGACTGTGTCCGCAGGCTGGAAGCCAGCCGACTGACGATGTTCCTCTCTCACCAACGTCTCTCTCTGTCCCTCTCCCTTCCCTGCCCCTGCGCCCCTCCATCTCCTTTTCCCTCTGCCGCGCCCTGGGCCCTCGCAGACACCATTCGGAAGATGAAGAACGATTTCCGGAAGATGGAGGATGAGATGGACCGGCTGGCCACCAACATGGCGGTGATCACAGACTTCAGCGCGCGCATCAGCGCCACCCTGCAGGACCGCCACGAGCGCATCACCAAGCTGGCAGGTGGGCCGGCCCCCGTGAACGAACGGGCGGAAGTGGGCCGCCCTCGGGGCTTGCAGGCTGACCCCCCCACCTGCCCTCGCCCCCCTCCCCCAGGGGTCCACGCTCTGCTGCGGAAGCTGCAGTTCCTCTTCGAGCTGCCCTCGCGCCTCACCAAGTGCGTGGAGCTGGGCGCCTACGGGCAGGCGGTGCGCTACCAGGGCCGGGCGCGGGCCGTGCTGCAGCAGTACCAGCACCTGCCCTCCTTCCGGGCCATCCAGGACGACTGCCAGGTCATCACCGCCCGCCTGGCCCAGCAGCTGCGGCAGCGCTTCAGGTGTGGCCCGTGGGCCCCGTCCTCCCCCTGACCTGCACTTTCCCTCCCCCCGTCCTCCCCCACATTCTGTCTTCCTCCCGGTAGGGAGGGCGGCTCCGGCGCCCCCGAGCAGGCCGAGTGCGTGGAGCTGCTGCTGGCCCTGGGCGAGCCCGCGGAGGAGCTGTGCGAGGAGTTCCTGGCACACGCCCGAGGGCGGCTGGAGGAGGAGCTGCGCGGCCTGGAGGCCGAGCTGGGGCCCTCCCCGCCCGCCCCGGACGTGTTGGAATTCACGGACCGCGGCGGCAGCGGCTTCGTGGGGGGCCTCTGCCAGGTGGCCGCCGCCTACCAGGAGCTGTTTGCGGCCCAGGGCCCGGCGGGTGCAGAGAAGCTGGCGGCCTTCGCCCGCGAGCTGGGCGGCTGCTACTTTGCCCTGGTGGAGAGGCGGCTGGCGCAGGAGCAAGGGGGCAGCGACAACTCGTTGCTGGTGCGGGCGCTCGACCGCTTCCACCGGCGCCTGCGGGCGCCCGGGGCTCTGCTGGCGGCCGCGGGGCTGGCCGACGCCGCCACGGAGATCGTGGAGCGCGTGGCCCGGGAGCGCCTGGGCCACCACCTGCAGGGCCTGCGAGCCGCCTTCCTGGGCTGCCTGACCGACGTGCGGCAGGCGCTGGCCGCCCCGCGCCTGGCGGGGAAGGAGGGCCCGGGCCTGGCCGAGTTGCTGGCCGGTGTGGCCAGCTCCATCCTGAGCCACATCAAGGCCTCGCTGGCTGCCGTCCACCTCTTCACCGCCAAGGAGGTGTCCTTCTCCAACAAGCCCTACTTCCGGGTATGGCCCGCCCCTGGGCATTTCCCTTCCTTTTTCCAGGCATCTTTTATTCATCCTGCAGATCGGCAGCTCCCAGGGCACACAGATGTGGTTTCAGGCTGCCCCGAGGAATACTGGCAGCGCCTGGCGGGATAGGGGAGGGTATGAGGTCATGTGCCAGCTGGTCCCCAGTGCTGGTCCCTTCCCTAAGCAGAGCAGCCGCTCTGGGGTACTGGGGTGCAGGATAGAGCTGTCCCTGGGTGAAGGGCCAGGGCGTTTAGGGTTCCAGCAGAGGGTCACTCGCAGCCCCTGCCTGGCAGAGGGACCTGCTGTGTATCTGGCCTTCCTCCTCACAGGGCGAGTTCTGCAGCCAGGGTGTCCGCGAGGGCCTCATCGTGGGCTTCATCCGGTCCATGTGCCAGACGGCTCAGAGCTTCTGTGACAGCCCCGGGGAGAAGGGGGGCGCCACGCCTCCCGCCCTGCTCCTGCTCCTCTCCCGCCTCTGCCTGGACTACGAGACGGCCACCATCTCCTACATTCTCACCCTCACCGACGAGCAGTTTCTGGTGCAGGTGAACTCCCGGCTCCGAGCAGGGGAGGGCAAGGTGGTGCTGGGCAAGCAGGAGGCTGGGCCGTGCCCTCACGGTCAGGCCAGCTGCCTCCTCCGTGCCCAGGTCGTGCCCACCTCCTGGTTGGCAGAGCCCCCTGCGCTTCCCCAGCACCCACTACCTTTTTGTCCTCTGCATCCCTGGCTCAGGACCAGTCTCCGGTGACGCCTGTGAGCACACTGTGTGCAGAGGCCAGGGAGACGGCCCGGCGGCTGCTGACCCACTACGTGAAGGTGCAGGGCCTGGTCATATCACAGATGTTGCGCAAGAGCGTGGAGACGCGGGACTGGCTCAGCACCCTGGAGCCCCGGAACGTGCGCGCGGTCATGAAGCGGGTGGTGGAGGACACCACGGCCATTGACGTGCAGGTGCCGGCGGGGGGAGCCCGGAGGTGCGGGGTGAGCGGGTGCTGGGAAACGCCCTGAGGGTTAAGGCTGCATCCAGGGCCTCATTCCTCCTCAGCCCCAGATTGGGGCATCATCACCCCCATTCCTCCTCTGAGGCCGAGTCACCCAGAAAGTAGGGGCCTCAGTCCCCCCTCCATTACTCCTGTGAACAGGGACTGGGTACCAGTGAGGCACCGCGCCTGGTCTGCCTGTGATCCTTGTAACAACGGGGACTTGTAGGAATGAGTGTGTGGCTTAGGGCATCCTTAGCCCTTGCCCAGGGCACCTGGTGAGCCGGAGGTCCCTGTCCCCTGGCCTCTCTGCAGTGTCTCCTTCCACCACCAGGTGGGGCTCCTGTACGAAGAGGGCGTTCGCAAGGCCCAGAGCAGTGACTCCAGCAAGAGGACCTTCTCTGTGTACAGCAGCTCCCGGCAGCAGGGCCGCTATGCACCCAGCTACACACCCAGGTCTGCTGGCCAGACAGCCCCTGGGGGAATGGACCGAGGTTAACGGGTGCAGCGTGGGCTCTGAATGCTTGTCCCCCCAACTCCCATCCAGTGCCCCAATGGACACCAACCTCTTGAGCAACATCCAGAAGCTGTTCTCTGAGCGAATTGATGTGTTCAGCCCGGTTGAGTTCAACAAGGTCTGAAGTCACCAGTGAACCCCGCCCCCCTTTTCCAGGATTTCCACACTGGCTCAGGGAACCCTAGCATTCTGTCCTCCCAGACTTTATGAGGGGAGGGGTGTTTCTGGGAATGAGAATCCAGAGCCCCACCATCACCGTCCCATGGCTTCTTTGCCCCGACCCTGGTGTGCCTCCAGCCTGGGTGTGGGTGCCGATCTGGCTCTTGTGCTGTTGCCCACAGCAGTCCCGGGTCCTCCCCAGGGTTCCTGTTCACACCCTGGTCTCAGCCCCGCCCAGCCCACACGCAGGGCATGGTGTTGTTCTGACTCAGTGAACCCCCTGCTCCCCTTGTCATGGCTGACCCCCTCTCTGCTGTGATTGCTGGGCACTCCTGTCCGCTTCCCTCCAGATGGTGGGGCTAATCTGGGGTCCCTCCCTCAACCCCTCCCTGGGCTTTCCATGCCATCACAGCTGCTGGCATCTTATTGTCTCCCTGGCCCTAACGTGGGTGCCCTTCCTGCAGGTGTCGGTGCTGACCGGCATCATCAAGATCAGCCTGAAGACGCTGCTGGAGTGCGTGCGGCTGCGCACCTTTGGGCGCTTCGGGCTGCAGCAGGTGCAGGTGGACTGCCACTTCCTGCAGCTCTACCTGTGGCGCTTCGTGGCCGACGAGGAGCTGGTGCACCTGCTGCTGGACGAGGTGGTGGCCTCGGCCGCCCTGCGGTGCCCGGACCCGGTGCCCATGGAGCCCAGTGTCGTAGAGGTCATCTGCGAGCGCGGCTGAGCCAGGAGCCAGGCCGTTGTCGCGCACGGGCTGGCCAGCTGCGCCTCCAGTCCCCGTGGCCCCTCCCCTCTTACCCCAAGACCCCCCAAATAAAGATGTGCTGTCTCCTCCCGCTCGCTTGCAGGGGCGGGGCTTGAGGGGGCGGAGCTGTGAGGCTGAGAAGGCCTCTGAGCTGCTTGCGTCAGACTCGCTCCCAAGCGCCCATTGGCTGGTCTGCTGGGCCCAGGATGGGCCGGGGGCGGGCCCGTTTACAGCGCTCAGGGTGGACATGCGCTGTGTCCGCGCTCCGCCCCGGACAGGTGCAGCCGCAGGGGACAGCTTCCCCGCGTCGCTGCGCCCATCGGGGGGATGGGGGAGAGGGTGTTGTCTTGAGGGGTGTGCGTGAACCCCACCTTCCGGCGGAGCTGAGACCATGGCCCCTCAGGGCTCCCAGGCCCCGCTGGAATTCGGAGGACCCCTGGGTAATGGAGCAAAGAGGGGGGAGCTGCGAAGGGGATGGGCAGAATCGGAAGGCTTTGAGGGGTGCCCGGGGGCAGGGGGCTTTGAGGGAGCGTTTGGAGGGGGGCTGCAGAGCAGGGGCTGCAGTGGACAGAGTCCGGGGAGCAGGGAGTCTGGAGGCGGGGACGAGACGGGAGCTGGGGAAGGTGCTGGGTCGGGGGGCGGGCCAGGGCGCGGGGGACGCCGCCGGGGGTCGGTCGGGGCGAGCCGGGGAGCGCACCCCGGACGCGTCGGCCCCCCCAGGCGCGGCGGCGCTGATGCTGCTGCTGCCCGCCACCATGCTGCACCTGCTCTCGGCCGCTCGCTCGGGGCCCGCGCGCCTCCTGGGGCTCCCCCCGCAGCTGCCCGCGCCCGAGGCGCTGTGGAGCCCGCGGGCGCTGCTGCTGTGGCTCAACTGGCTGGGCCTGCAGGCGGCCCTGTACCTGCTGCCGGCGCGCAAGGTGCGGGCCTGCGCGGGGCGCGGGGGGCGGAGGGGGGCTCGGCGCGAAGGAGGCGCCCTCAGCGCTTCTCCGACCCCCTTGTGCCCGCAGATGGCGAGGGGCCAGGAGCTGAAGGACAAGCGTCGCCTGCGCTACCCCATTAACGGTGCCGGGGGCGGGAGTGGCGCGGGGGGTGGGGGGTGGCGCTCCAGGTCTTGGGGAGGGTCTCGCCCCTGCACCCCCCTGTCCCCCCACCCTTTCCTCCCGCACCTGCTGCTGCGCGCACCCCAGCGGCAGCTCAGGCGTCTGAACGCCACGGGGTCGGCCCGCTGGCGCGGATCCAGGCCTGCGACCTGTTGGCTCGGAGGGAGCTGGTGTGTTTCGGGGGTTGGGGCGGCGATGCGGGGCGCTGACCCCAGGACTGACCCCCCGCGCCGGGTTCAGGCTTCCAGGCGCTGGTGCTGACCGCCCTGCTGGTGGGCCTGGGGGCGGCGGCCGGGCTGCCCCTCGGGCTGCTCCCCGAGATGCTGCTGCCGCTGGCGGCGGCCGCCACGCTCTCCGCCTTCCTGCTCAGCCTCCTGCTCTACCTGAAGGCCCTGCGCGCCCCCGCCGCCGCGCTGGCCCCCGCGGGCAGCTCAGGTGAGCGGGGCTCCGGGTGCGGATGGAGGAGCCCCGGGTGCTTGCCTGCCGCTCCACGCGCCGCTGTCCTGCAGGCAACCCCGTGTACGACTTCTTCGTGGGACGCGAGCTCAACCCGCGCATCCGCTGCTTTGACTGCAAATTCTTCTGCGAGCTGCGGCCCGGCCTCATCGGCTGGGTACGCCGGGCGGGGCTTCGGGGACCCGTGCCTGCAGGAGGGCGGGTGGGCGAGCGGTTCCTGGGCAGGGCAGGTGCAGGCATCCGTCACCCATCCCACGAGTATGTGTGGAATCTCAGGTGCGTCCTAAGAACGGCTCTTTGGCCTGCGGACTGAAGGGTCCCAGGTTCGAATCCGGTCAAGGGCATGTACCTTGGTTGCGGGCACATCCCCAGTGGGGGGCGTGCAGGAGGCGGCTGATCGATGTCTCTCTCTCATCGATGTTTCTCATCGATATTTCTAACTCCATCCCTGTCCCTCCCTCTCTGTAAAAAAATCAATAAAATATATTTTAAAAAAGAAGAAGAATGGCTCTAGGTACTGGGATTTAAGAAAAAATTACAAAAAGAAAAATTGTCCTCATGGAACCTACATTCTCATGGGAAAAAAAAAAAACACAGACAAATAAGTATATAGAGCATGTCAAAGGATACTGAGTGCCATGGAGAAAAGCAAGGTAGGAAAGAAGAGGTGCAATTTTTTTTTAATATCCTCACCAAGGCTATATTTCTTCTTTTATATATATATTGATTTTATTATAGAGAGGAAAGGAGAGGGATAGAGAGTTAAAAACATCAATGAGAGAGAGACATCGATCAGCTGCCTCCTGTACACCTCCTACTGGAGATAGGCCTGCAACCAAGGTACATGCCCTTGACTAGAATCGAACCTGGGACCCCTCGGTCTGTAGGCTGACGCTCTATCCACTGAGCCAAACCAGTCAGGGCCAAGGCTATGTTTCTATTGATTTTTAGAGAGAGGAAGGGAGAAAGAGAGAGAGAGACTGATGTGAGAGAACATTGATCCATTACCTCCCATTTGCGCCCCGACCAGGGATGGAAAGTGCACTGACCCGGCATTGAAATCCACACTTTTTTGGATGATGCTTCCACCACCTGACCCACCAGCCAGTGCAGTTTTAAATGAAGCGGTCAAGTGCAAACATCTATTTCGAGACGTGAGAGCGGTCCTATGTTGCTTGCTGGTCAAAGTAGTGCAGAACTTGGATGTGAGAAATGCGTTGAACACCTGTCCATCACTGGTGTCTGACCGGCAGGCCACTGTGTTTCTTGGTTACAATCAGCGCTGGACTGTGGTCACTCTGACCCTCACTCAGAGGCGGGAGAACGCCAGTGCCACGTCATGTCCTGGGTGTATGGAGGGGATTAAGAGCTTCTTCCAAGATTATTAGGAGGGTTCGAGGGGGTAACAGCACCTCGCCTTCTGCTCCCAGATGGGGGGCTCAGTCAGGCTGGCTGCCAGCCACCACTGTGAGCGCTTCCTGTGTGTTACCCAGCAGCCCGTGCGTCCTCAGGCAGCTCCGTTATGATCTCCACTTCCGCATCAGGGCTTTAGAGAGGGTAAGCAACTTACTTGGCCAAGTGGGGAAGCTGATTCAAAACCAGGTTTTTAAAAGATATATATATTATTGATTCTTCACAGAGAGGTAGGGAGAGGGATAGAGAGTTAGAAACATCGATGAGAGAGATCGATCAGCTGCCTCCTGCACGCCCCCTACTGGGGATGTGCCCGCAACCAATGTACATGCCCTTGACCAGAATCGAACCTGGGATCTTTCAGTCCACAGGCTGACGCTTTATCCATTGAGCCAAACCGATTTTAGCAAAACCAAAACCAGACTTTTTTTCTTAAATATATTTTATTGACTTTTTACAGAGAGGAAGGGAGAGGGATAGTGAGTTAGAAACATTCATTAGCTGCCTCCTGCATGCCTTCTACTGGTGACGTGCCCAGAACCAAGGTACGTGTCCTCGACCAGAATCAAACCTGGGACCTTTCAGTCCCCAGGCCGACGCTCTATCCACGGAGCCAAACCAGTTTTGGCTAAAACCAGATGTGTTTTAACTCTCAAGCCCACAGCACCGGCCTACGCCCTATGCTGCTCTCCCAAGAGAAAACAGCTGTGTACACCCCTGTTGCTGGCTCTCTGGGAACAGGGCTGGGTTCATTTGACAAAGAGCTGGAGAGCTCGTGGCTGACACTTAGATGGGGAGAACTGGCCACTGCCCTACCCAGGTGCCCCCCACTCCGTGGAGATGGGCTGGGGACAGACTGTCCTGTCTCCCCCTCCACCCCCAGGTCCTCATCAACCTGACTCTGCTGGTCCGGGAAGCAGAACTTCGGGGGAGCCCCTCGCTGGCCATGTGGCTGGTCAATGGCTTCCAGTTACTCTATGTGGGTGACGCCCTCTGGCACGAGGTGAGGTCGGACCGCTCCGGGGAGGCGGGGGACACTGCCCGAGGGCCTGGTAGGGACTACAAGCGTGCCTGGGTCCTGTCCCTGCAGGAGGCTGTCCTCACCACCATGGACATCACACACGACGGGTTTGGCTTCATGCTGGCCTTTGGGGACCTGGCCTGGGTGCCCTTCACCTACAGCCTGCAGGCCCAGTTCCTGCTGCACCACCCGCAGCCCCTGGAGCTCCCCACGGCCGCCGTCATCTGCCTGCTCAACGGTCAGTCAGGGCCACCGTCACCTGCCTTGTCAACGGTCAGCGAGGGACGGGTGGCAGGCTGGTGCAGCATCGTTCTCCCTCCCCTTACATTTTTGTTTTTTTAAATATATTTTATTGATTTTTTACAGAGAGGAAGTGAGAGGGATAGAGTTAGAAACATCAATGAGAAACATCGATCAGCCGCCTCCTGCACGGCCCCTACTGGGGATGTGCCCGCAACCAAGGTACATGCCCTTGACCGGAATCGAACCTGGGACCCTCCAGTCCGCAGGCTGACGCTCTTTCCACTGGGCCAAACTGGTCAGGGCCCTTTCTTATGTCTTATATATTCTTATTGATTTCAGAGAGGGAAGGAGAGGGATAGAAACATCAATGATGAGAATCACTGATCAGCTGCCTCCTGCACGCCCCACACTGGGGATGGAGCCCACAACCTGGGCCTGTGCCCTGACCGGGAATGGAACTGTGACCTCCTGGTTCATAGGTTGACACTCAACCACTGAGCCACACCAGCCGGTCTCATTTAGTGTTCATTCACGTTCTTCTCCAAAGCTGGGGGCGGGGCCTGGGGTGCAGGCTGTGGGGATGCTCAGGGCCGGGCAGAAGCAGGTGGCCTCAGCCCTGCCTGCCTGCTCTTGTTTCCCCCAGCTGTTGGTTACTACATCTTCCGCGGAGCCAATTCCCAGAAAAACACCTTCCGAAAGAACCCTTCCGACCCCAGCGTGGCCGGTGAGCTGTGTTTCCAGGGTGCCAGGAGTGAGGGGGGGCAGCTGGGCTTCCCGGGGTCACCCATCCCACCCTGTCTCCCCCCAGGCCTTGAGACCATCCCTACAGCCACGGGGAAGCAGCTGCTGGTGTCGGGGTGGTGGGGCATGGTCCGCCACCCCAACTATCTTGGAGACCTCATTATGGCTCTGGCCTGGTCGTTGCCCTGTGGTGAGTAGCTTGGGGAGGTACTGCCTGTGTGTGTGTGTTGGGGGGGCAGGTGGATTAGAAACCACGGGATGCCCAGTCTGGGTGGAGGATGAATCGGGGTGCGCCTCCTCTGAGGGGGTGGTCAGGGGGCTGGAGATGGGCTCGGGGTGTGACCGGGACAGACAGCACTGTTGGCACCTTGCTGCAGACCCGGGACCTTGCACTATTGGGAGCTATTGTGTAGATGGAAACCTTTGTGAACTGGGGGTCACAGAGGCCCTTCCCCACAGGGGTGTCCCACCTGCTGCCCTACTTCTACCTCCTCTACTTCACGGCCCTGCTGGTGCACCGCGAGGCCCGGGACGAGCAGCAGTGCCTGCAGAAGTACGGCCTGGCCTGGCACGAGTACTGCCGGCGGGTGCCCTACCGCATCGTGCCCTACGTCTACTGAAGCGGCGCCACCCACCCAAGGCCCGAGCCCGTGCCCACCCCACCCATCGGCCCGCACTCCCTGCAGCAGGCGCCTGGACTCTGAGCTCCATCCAAGTGGCGGGGCGACAGCCTCGGAGGGGTGGTGGGAGCCAGGAGAGAACGGCGTGCAGAGGATGCTCTTACTTCTCCGATAAACACCTGGAACCCTCGGTCCCACGTGTCTCTCTTTCAGAGCCGGGGGTGCTTAAATCTGGGCTGGGTCAGCCCTGGTCTGGGAGGAGAAGCTGGGAGGTTTGGGGGCCCCGGAATTTGGGGGTGGGGGGCGGGAACGGCGGCTGGCTCTCAGACACAGGCACTCCCCGCACGCAGCCATTCACAGGTTTATTGGTGACGAGGCGCGCTCCCAGGTCAGCCGGGGAGCTCCTCAATGAGGGTCCTGGGCGCCGAGGGGCGGGGGCCGCCCCAGAGCCGCTGCAGCTCCCCGGTGAGGGCCGCCACCTCTCCGGCGGCCACCGCGTGCGCCCGGTGCGCCCTGGCGCAGGCCAGCGCCAGCGCGGGGAGGGCCTCCTCGTGCTCGTTGGCCCACGCCAGGAGGAACTGGCACTTCTTGCGGGCGCGGTAGAGGCGGTCCCGCTCGGCGGCGGCGGCGGCCAGTCTCCGGGCGCGGCCCAGCGTCTGCGCCAGGTGCGCCAGCGCGGCCAGCGTGTAGCCCTTGGGGCGGGCCGGGCCCTCGCCCAGCAGCAGGCGGGCGGCCTCGCGCATGGCGCCCCGAGTGCCCAGGGGCCCCGGGGGGTGCTCGCCCGCTTCCAGCACGTGGGCCGCGGCCTGCAGGGCCTCCTCCGCGGAGGCGAAGACCTGCTGCGCGCCCAGCGCGCCCGAGACGCCGAGCAGCGTGGCGCACAGGTCGGGCAGCAGCGCGTCGTCGCCGCCGCCGTGGTAGAGCGCGAGGGTGTGCGCGTAGGCGAACAGCACGTTGGGCAGCTGGAAGCGGACGAGCGGCGAGACGCGGCCGCGGCTCAGGCTGGCCAGCGCGGGGATGCGGGCGGGCACGGCGGGCGGCGTGCAGACCTCCGGGGCGTCTCCGAGAACCGCCTCCTCGGTGGCCGGGGACTCGGCGGCGGCAGCGGCATCCGTCACGGGTTCCGGCGGCGCCTTCGCAGGGTCGGGCCCCGGCTCCGCGGCCGCACCGCCCGGGGTCTCATCCAGCTCCTCCAGAAGCCGCGGCGGCGCGGCCCCGCGCCCCCACCACCACGGCCGCCACGGGGGCAGCAGCCGCCCGGCCTCGCCCCGGCTCAGCAGCTGCTCGAAGGCCGCCTTCTCGGCCGGGGTCAGCCGCTCCCACAGTCCCAAGAGGCCGCCGGGCGCCGGGCCAGGTGGGAGGCCTGCGGCCGGCGGCTCGTCCTCGGTCTCGCGTTGCTGTCGCAGCCGGCGGAGGGCGCTGGCGAGGCGGCTCGGGGAGGCGCTGCGGCCGCGGAGCTCGCCCAGCACCTGGTCCCGGTAGAAGTCCTCGGCGCAGGTGCCATGCGCCCGGTAGCAGCGCAGCGAGCAGTAGGGCACATTGCAGCGCGGGCAGATGTAGCGCGCCGGCTGGGCCGCCGCGGCCGGGCAGAAAGCACAGGGCCCGGCCGGCTCCATGGCAACTGGCGCCGCGTGCCGGCCGCGAACGCCGAGGCCGCTGCTCGGCAACTTCCGGCGCTGCTCGGCGACTTCCGTCTTTTGGTGAGTTCCCCACCGAGCGCCTAGTGAAAGCTCCCCGAAGGCTCTCGGCAACTTCCGCCCACACTCGGAGTCCAAGCCCCGCCCTCACGTCGCGGTTGGGCAGGCGCAGGAGGCGGGGTGAGGCAGGAGCCCGGCATGCGCAGGCGCAGGAGGCGGGGTGAGGTGGGAAGGCGATACCAGCCCCATCGCGACTGCTTGGCTTTACAACGCAAAGGGGCCGGAGTAGGTCTTTGCCAAGCAGCTCCTCGGGGCCATTAATTGTGCCGGGTCCCTGCGCTGGGGGGACAGCCTTTATACTAGAGGACAAAGGGGAGAGAATGGGAAGGAAAAGGTGGG
>PVJN01037887.1:5352-20759 GCA_004026805.1 Lasiurus borealis
GGCTGGCAGGGGGTGGCAGTTGGGAGTAATGAGGCCAGCAAAGGGGCAGTTGGGGGCAATCAGGCCAGCAAAAGGGGCGGGTGGCGGTGACCGGGATGGCAAGAGGGGCAATGAGGGATGACCAGGCCAGCAGGCAGAGGCAGTTAGGGGTGATCAGGCAGACAGGCAGATGAGCAGTTAGGAGCAAGTGGTCCTAGATTGTGAGAAGGATGTCTAACTGCCAGTTTAGGCCAGATACTCAGGATTGGGCCTAAACCAGCAGTGGGACATCCCTTGAAGGGTCCTTGATTGGAGAGGGTGCAGGCTGGTCTAAGGGGACCACCCTTCTATGCATGAATTTCATGCACTGAGCCTCTAGTTCAGAAAATAAGAAAACAAGTGTCACAAATCCAAAAGCATCTAGTTAACCATGCTGTATGTTCTAGAATATTTTTCCTTACCTCCTGTCACCCTTGCTTTCCTGCTACAACTTCAGGACAGGTAACCTTATGGCTATTTACCTGCCCTTTCCTCAATCTTCTTTTTCAAATATCTCTTACATGCCACTTCCTTAGAGGCCGTCCCTGACCATCAATCTGAAGTGGTCACTCAGTCACTTGCTTACATTTCAGTGTGTTTTAATTTGTGACACAGTACTTTTTTCTGGCATTAACATTTGATTTATGTGTTTGTTTGGTTATTTTCTATTTGTCAGCTCCATTTGAACAGGGACCTGTTCTTTTCACGGTTGTATGGCAGGCAAAGTGTTCATTCAATATTTGTTAGACAAATTGTGCTATTATTGCTGCATGCTGACTCAACTTGATGTATGTCTCCTGTCTTTGCTGTTGGATTAGGTGCTCAGAGAAGAATCTCTGGTGGCATTGGAGGGCGGGAGGGGACCTCAGTTCCCTTCCTGGGACAAGGTGGATTCTGCTGCCTGCTACAGCTTCCTGTGGCCAGATGCTGAGGAATCTCGCCCATGTGTCTGCAGGCCCCAGGGCTGGAAGTCTCCTCCAGCTTGCTGTGACAGCCCTTCCAGCTGCCCAGGGCCCAGCTGACAGAGGAATGTGCTCAGGGCTCCTAGCTGGCGTGGCACACAGCAGGAAGCAGGCAAAGCAGTCAGCACAGAGGACAGATGTCTTTCTTTTCCCATACTGTCACCCCGAGAGTGCACGTAGCTGCTTGGCTGTGTGCCGAAAGTGACCCTGCCTCACAGGCGGGGCATCATGGCTCCGGCCTTGCCGTAGAACAGGACTAGCCTTGAGAAGCCTTGCCCTGCCTCCTGCCCCTCCCACTCCTGCAGAAGTTGCTCTGCCAGCTCAGTGGAGGGCCATGCCTGGAGTCTCTCACCTGCCCCTGGCTCTTCCTTGAAGTCCTCTGGTTTACTGGAAATCATAAACTGAGAGAGACAGCCTTTATCACACCCTGAATATTGCACTCTTAATGTTTAACGCCTAAGGCTGAACCGAGCTGACATTGGCCTCCTGGTTTCTCTCAGTGACTGATATTTGCACCGGGTAATTGAGGTCAAATTTGCTTCTCTTAAGTCACATGATTTGTCTCAAGGCAGGAAGGTGTCGGGGCCACTTGTTGCAAAGGGGCCAGGAGGTGGTCACAGAAACGCTGCAAATCAGCTTTGGCAGCAACAGCTGTGTCCCCAGGCACCCAGCCCTGGGAGCACACTGCTGGGCCGGCAGCTGGTAAAGGACCCACATTGGTGTCGACTCCAACATTTTACTCAGAGGAAGCTTAGGACCCCTTCCTTCCTCTACGACACCTGCTGCTGGAGTCACTTTGAATCCTTTCTGGAATAGGGTGGGACCTAAATCAATTAAATAACAAACTAATTAAGCATGTTGAATAGGCGACCCACAAGATTCTGGTAACCTAAGGGTTTCCAAATCACAGTACAGGTCCCACCCTATCCAGACACCTAATCTTGCTCCAGGCTTTGCTAAACCTCAGTATTTATCTCCTGGTTGTCATGGAAGCCGCTCACATTAACAGCAACACAGCCAGGCCGGCCCCTCTGCCAGCCTGGAATCCTTCTGAGAGCAGCGGAGCTCCCTGGTGGCCACCGGCAGCCCTGCCCGCTGGACACAGCCCTGTGCCACCTCACATCTGAGGTCTCTTTCGCATGGTCTCTCCAGGCACACAGTAGGTGTTCACTCAGTGCCTGCTGCATGAAGTTACCACCAAAGGTATACTCATTTTCTGGCTTCCAGGACCCTGGATAACCCCCCATACCTCTCACCCTAGGGACTACAGGCCAGACCTAACATGGTCACTCAGCCCCTCCAGGGACTCAGGTGGCCCACCGACCACTTCCTCTGCTCCCAGAGCCAGGGGGATGCAGACCTGTGAGGAAGGAGCCAGCTGTGGTCAGGCAATTCGGCAGCACAGCAGGCAGGGCTGATCTCCGGCTACACTGGCACTGGATGTCAGACACCGCAGTCAGCACGACAGCAGGCCCTGCCACCCACCCTCACTGTCCTCGTGTCCGCCCCAGGACTCTGAAATTGGGTCCCTCACTACTCTTGAGGATGGATGGCTGGCCTCGAGGGGACACTGCCAGAAGACCAAGGAAGAAGCCACCGTCCCTGCAGACCTGACATGGCGAGCAAAGGAGGGCCACAGTGCTCTCGGGAAAGCTTCTAAAGCAGGACAGGAACTATATTGGCTTCCCTTTGCTATTATCTGGGAACCTCTCAGTGTGGAAATGTTTGTTTAAAATTCCTCCTCTCGCCCTAACCGGTTTGGCTCAGTGGATAGAGCATCGGCCTGCAGACTCAAGGGTCCCAGGTTCGATTCTGGTCAAGGGCATGTACCTTGGTTGTGGGCACATCCCCAGTAGGGGGTGTGTAGGAGGCAGCTGATCGATGTCTCTCTCTCATTGATGTTTCTAACTCTCTATCCCTCTCCCTTCCTCTCTGTAAAAAATCAATAAAACATATATTTTTTTAAAAAAATTCAACCCCCCCCCTCTTGTCAGTGTATTATTAGGAATAGGAACAGGCTTTACAGATTTACAATTTAAATTCATTAGAAGGCCCTTATTTTTAAAAAATACATTTTTATTGATTTTAGAAAGGAAGAGAGGGAGAGAGAGAATCATTGATCACCTGCCTCCTTCATGTCTCCTACTGGGGATCAAGCCCACAACCTGTGCCCTGACTGGGAATCCAACCGTGACCCCCTGGTTCATATGTCACGCTTTTCTGAGTCAGGATAAAGGAAGGAAATTGTGTTGATAGTTTGATACCAACATTTCACAGTACCACCTAGGAAAGTGATTTCTTTAACAACTTACAGATTATGTTGTTAAAAAGTTTTATCTGAGATGTACTAGTATTGCTTTATTTTTCAATTAAAAGTGGTTTTCTCCTAAAAAAAAAAAAAATAAAAAGAAAGTAGGACAGATTTTCCCCTCTGTGACACAGATCAGTCCGGAAAGGGAGCTGGGGGTGGAGCAGACTACCTGCTGCCTCAAGGCCACCAGGTCAGCCACTGCCCTGTGGAGGTGGGCAGCACCGGCTGAGGGTGGCTCTGGACTTGGACCTGTGGAGGCCAGGTCGGCAGCATGAAAGCCGGGCAGCCGAGGGCATCATTTAACCTCTCTGTCCCTTCATGTGGTTGTTATGTGAATTAAAGAAGAGAATACATGCAAAACGCTTAGTACAGTACACCCTCCTACCTTTCAGGATAACAAGTGTTTTCTTTCAAGAACACCGAGTAAAGAAAAGGAGCCGGGAAATAAACAGCATGGCATCACACCACAGCAGCTTCATCGTCCACCCCGAATAGCAGAGATGGCTGCAAACGGCAATAAAGCAGAGAGGCCTGAGCACTTTGGCTCAGTCATTTGTGCTCCTACGTCATGGCAGATGCACGTGAGAGCTGTTTCCACCCACACCCTTGGTGGAGTCCACCGATACGCTTAATAATCATGGCAAGGGTGACGAAAATAGCTCCCACGGGCCAGGCCCATGCTAAGCAGTTCACACAGGGCGCTCTATTTCGTACGGTAAATCTGAGGGGCAGGTATTTTTTTGTTCCCTTTTTACAGATATAGAAACTGCACAGCCCTACCCATGTACCCACACACAAAGAGGCAGAGCTGGGATCCAACCCAGCCGCCCTGACTGTGGACTTCGGCTGGGCCATACCGCCTGCAGCAACGTTCTAAGCCCAGTCCATTTCCGGGGAAAACCCACGGGGTAGTCCTCAAGTCTAACCTGCCAGGGGCAGGGGCACCACTGTGTATCTAAGACCAGTGACAACAATCCTCAGGTGCCAGGGTGACCAGGGCAGCTGGAAAGGGCATCTGTGTTCCTGCCCCCTAAGGGCAGAAGTCAGGTCTCTTTATCCAAAGATCTGAGCCACCAGAGGGAGGGCCCAGCTTTGCACTGGGATAGAGAGTTTTCCAGTGCCCACCTGCCACCTGCAAGCCTGTCCCAACCCCCCATCTCCCCAGGTGTGGCCTCTGTGATGGCCCGTGGTAGGGGTGAGAGAGAAGGGCGGCACAGGATCTGACCAGCACCAAGCAAAGGTGGGGAGTACTGGAAGCACCCCTCCCCCCACAATCTCTCTCTCTCACAAACCAAAGAGCCCCCACAGATGCCCCTCCCTGGGGGCCTCTTACTGCCTGGTATTAAGGGTCGTGTGTGCTGAGGAAGCCCTGACCACCAGCTGCCGAAGAGTTCAACTTCGATAGAACGGTCTATATACACTGATGTTTTTTTTCCTGGAGACCAAAATGGATTCCAGGGAGAAAACCCTGGCCTAGGACCCCTTGAGCCCCAAGGCTTCAATTTCTGGCTTTTCCTCGAACTCTCCACATGACCTTAAGCAAGTCACTGAACCTCCCTGGTCTCGGCTTCCCTTCCCGTTCCAGGGGAATAAACGCATGAAGTTTTACTCTGAGCCAGGCCCTGCGCTGGGTGCGTTGGCACGTTTACCCTCAGAATGAATGGCCTTTGAGGTAAGTAAGGTTTCCATTCCACTGGCAGATGAGGAAACTGGAAGAAGGGGGAAGTCAGGGGAACATGCCCCAGTCACATGACTAGTGAGGGTGGACCGGCTTTTGTTTTCCCAAGCTCTCAACCACTGCGACAGAGTTACTTTATAAACATCAAGGACAGAGGTAAAAGTGTTTTGAGAGCAAGCAACAGAGGGGGGAGGGGCTGCATACAATAAATACAAAACGCAACCCCCTGGATGTGATTTAAAGAATATTCCTAATCCCCTTCAGAACATTCTGTAGAACCTGCCCTCGGAACCAGAGACCTCTGAGAGGAGAAGGCCCTGTAATAAGTCTTTTTTCCCTTCCCCCTCCCTTTGGGCAGGAATGCCATGGCTAGCCACATTCTACAGGTGAGACCAGAAAGGTCAAGCTCAGGCCCTCAGCGGGCAGGTGAGGAGGGAGACACAAATGGTCAAGGTGGGGCATTTAAACATTTTAATATACTATCCAAGTATGTCTTTTCTAATCTTAAACACAAACTACGATTCACTGCTAAGCTGGTCAACATTCAGATCTAAATGTAGTTGGTCCCTCTCCCTTCTCCCCTCCCCACGAAGCTCTGCATGGGGCCTCCGGGTCCAAGACAACAGAACTACTGGTGACCGACAGCACCAGAAAAGAGGCTAAGTCTAGAAGGACACTGGCCAGAGCAAAAGGCCCTCTGGGAAGGCTGCAGATTTAGAGGCCAAGCAGCCAGGAACACGCCTCAAACATAACTTAGGGCCGGACAGGAACACAATCCTACCCTTCCTACGGCGGCCTGCAAGGCTGGGTGGCCAGTGCCCCCTCCCTCTGTGGCCTCTGCTCCTCCCACTCTCCTCCTGCCTGACTCCCTGATGCACTGGTCTCCTCGTAGGTCCCTACATAGCCACACAGCCCCATCTCGGGGCCATGAACGTGCTGCCCCCTCGGCCTGGAACAGACATTCCTCTGCTTGCTCCCTGGCTTCCCCAGGTTTCTGTTCAAACACCCTCTCCTTAGAGAAGTCTTCCTGGACTGCCCTGTCTCTGTGCCCTCTCCCTGCTTCGCTCCTCCTCGGAGCACCCACTGCTCCCTGACACTGTGTGAAGCCCTGTGTGTCTCCCAGATGGGACCGTAAGCTCCATGAAGGCAGGGGTGCGGGTTTTGTTTGTGGCTGTCAGCCCGTGGGTGCTTAACTATTTGCTGAATGTTCTGTGAAGGAACGAGCAAAGGAAAGAATGGAAAAGTTCAGCACACACGCTCTCCTGCCTGTGCTGGAAGATCGGGGCCGTTAACAAGAGTCAGCTTGTGCGGTGGCTGCAGCTGCGCTGTAACCCTGCCCGGATTGCGATCAGCCCTGCGGCTTCCACTTCGGAGGGAAGGCTCGTCCGGGGACCTGCAGCTCCAAGACTCCCCGACAGCCTCTGCAGCATGTGGGACTTGTCGGCACTGTTGCTATGCAGACCGCGCTGGTCTGGCTGGGGTTCCTGCCCTGCTTTCTCAGGGCCTCAGAGAGACTGGGGAGTGACTTACCCAAAGACTCCCCTCTCCCCCTACCCGGTTGGCACAGGGAGGAACGCTGACACACAATGCAGTCCTGTAGAGACTCTCGGGGTCACAAAAGGTCAGAGCTGGGTGAAGCCTTGGAGATCCCGAGACCCGCCTGTGCTCCACAGATAATACAGGCCGAGCATGTGTGTGGACTCTGGGGTCTGGCGGATCCAACCTCCAGCAGCTATGTGACCTTTGAGAATTATTTGAGAAGACAATATGAAAGCACTGCTTTTCTCAAGTGTGAAATGGAGATAAAAGTCCCTACTTTAAACAGGAAGCTTGTCCTCCCGTTCAAAATTCTTTATTTCCATTCTCGATGATATTTAATTCAAATTATTTTGGCTTGATAATCAAATCCTACTACCGCCCAAATCGGGTCAACCCAACCTACTCAGTGTGATCCCTCTGGGTTCCTCCTCCTGATGCTCCTGCTTCTCCCCTCCACCCCCGCCCTCCCCTCCGCCCAGCTGTGTGCCTGGAACCACCACCGCCTTCTTTTCTCCCATCTGAGTTACAAAGCCCCAGGAGCAGGCCCCTCAGTCTTCCTTGTCGTGGGCTTTTCTGGGAACTACAACTGGGTACTCTGCCATGCACATGTGGCATGTTAATAGGAAGAAAACATTTTTTGTTGTTGTTTTTTAAATTTAGATTTCTTTTCTTTTTAAAGTTTTATTTATTTATTTATATTTTTAAAATATATTTTATTGATTTTTTACAGAGAGGAAAAGAGAGGGATAGAGAGTTAGAAACATCCATGAGAGAGAAACATCGATCAGCCACTCCTGCATGCCCCCTACTGGGGATGTGCCCTCAACCAAGGTATATGCCCTTGACTGGAATTGAACCTGGGACATTTCAGTTGGCAGGCTGATGCTCTATCCACTGAGCCAAACAGGTTTTGGCCTATTTATTTATTTTTAATATATTTTTATTGATTTTAGAAAGGAAAGGAGAGCGAGAGAGAGAAACATTAATGATGAGAGAGAATCATTGATCGACTGCCTCCTGCATGCCCCCTATTGGGGATCAAGCCTGAAACCTGGGTATATGCCCTTGACTGGAATCAAACCCGGGACCCTTCAGTCCATAGGCTGACACTATCCACTGAGCCAAACCAGCCAGGGCTAATTTTGTTTTCATTACAGTTTACATTCAATATTCTTTTTTATTAGTTTCAGGTGTACAGCATAGTGGTCAGACAATCATATATTTTGCAAAGTGTTTCCCCGAAATCTCCAGGACCCACCCAGAAACCAAGTTCTGATTCTCCCACCAGAACATGTGCCCCTTGAGAGCAACAGCCTCTTCTCTGAGGGTGTCTCCGCTCAGCACGTACTAAATAATACTCAAGAATCCTTGCTGACTGAAGTTAATATGCCCCCAAATATTCCCTCCACTTCCCGAGGGAAGGAAATAAAAGATAGAAATAAATTAAACTGGAGACGAATTGAAGTCATTCCTTTTCTGTGTGCTTGCTCTGTTTTGTTTTGTTTTTTTTAAATCATCTCTATCTCCAACCCAGACTTGACAAGTAGAGCAACGCCCTAAAACTGAGGCATAGAATAAATCATCAAGACTAGCCTCACGTAAATACTTCAGGAAGGAACACACAGTTAAACTGAAAACTGTTAACTGGTGTTTAAGAAAAAAAAACACACACAACAAATAGCCCGGAAATGTTTTGAGGAGTGTGCCCATCAAAGTCCTTTGGGGGCTGATTTGTCCTTCCACACCTGCTTTTACTAAAAACCAACAGCCCAATACCAGAGCTTTGTGAGTCAGAAGCTGAGTGAAACCGGACACAGAGGTACTGAACTGTGAGGCACAGCACCCAGAGAGCGAGCAATAGCCATGCCATGACTGGGCAGGGCCCTGTGGCCACGAGGGTGGGCCAAGGGGAAGCTGAACCAACAGCAGATGGGTGTCCCACGTGACCCAGACTCTCCCGCCTTGTTCCCCCTCCGTGCCTCCACTTCCCCCGCCCACCCGCTAAGTACATCTGGAAAGAAGTCCTTGCACAAGCCTCCACCAAACTCATTCCACATTATTTCACACGAGACCTCAGAACCAACACATGTTGCGCTCTTCTGCTTTTTAAAACAAGATTTTAAGAGACAAAACTGAGAAAACTCAAGTGTTATGAAGAACTAGATATGGTACCTTTTGATCTTCATAGTAGCTCATTTTTTTTAATGCAATTCTACTTCTACACAAACAAAGAAACTGGCCCTTTAATTTTCAAACAGCTGGAACTTCGAAGGACCACAGCTCCCACGCATTTGCTGAACTAAAGGGAACCGTTCCGGGTGGGCCCCGCCTCCCTGCATGACAAAGGGGCATGACCCCACACTTACAGTGCAGAGCATGACCCCTGGCCCCTCGTCCCCTCTGCAACATTCTGGTAATATTTCTGGTAATACTGTTACTGCTGCTTTTGTAAACAAACCGAAAATCAACAAACTACCTCCAGAGCCAACATGTGTGGTCGCACCGACCCCTATGTTAAAACTAAATAAATAACGCAGAACAGAAAAGAGGAAAACTGGGGTCAAGCGCCAAACTCACCCATGGCTGGTGGCTGGCATTCGTGTCTCCAGGAGAAGGGAGTCCATTTTCTCGTAGCCCCAGATCTGCCTGCAGTGCAGGGAAGTCCAGGGCGTGCTGCCATCTGCAGGCAAAACAAGAAAAAGCATAAGTTATGTCTCCAGTTGCCCACCTGAGGCCTGGGAGCTTCCTCAAGCACCTGCAAGACTGAGTCTCATCCCGGTGCAGGAGCCGGGAGAAGTCACTCAGTTCTGTGTTTGGGATCCCACCTCAGAGTGCAACAGACACGCTACAAAGTCTCAGCTATGAAGAGTTCAAGTAGTTCTTAACAGCAGCGAATTCTTACCCAGGGCTCACCATCTGCCAAATGGTTTGCATTTATTAACTCCCTGAATCATCACAGAAACAGGTGAGTATTTTAGATCTCTGCCAGTTTGCCCAATTCTTGAGCTAGATTAAATAATGAAAACGAAGACCTTGATGAAACCATCTTCTAAGAGGGGTCAGATGTGAAACTGTGATAAAGTCCGAGCATCCCGCAGACCAGTCATTCCCTAAATTTTTGTCGAGCGCCGTCTTGGACCAGGCATGACTCTGGGACGTGGGAGTAGAGGCATGGGCTCAAACACAAAGCCCCTGCCCTCCTGGAGCTCCCATTCTGGTGGAGGGAGGCGACAGAAGAGGGGACAGCAGGATAAAGGGGATAGAGAGTGATGTCATTCATTCTACTACTCATTCGTTCTCAGGTTTCCCCAGTACTTACTAACCACCTACCACAGCCAAGCGCTGCGCTGGGATGCAGTGATGGGCCAAAAACAGACATGGCCCCAGCTTGCTTAGCATAGTTCATAACATAGGAGAAGCACATATGAATCAAACAATCACCTAAACAAACGCAAAGCTGTTCACCTGTGGTAAGCGTGATAGGGGAATGGCACAGGTCACGGCGAGAGCACCCAGGGAGGCTGACCTTGTCTGAAGCCTCGGGGAGGCCTGGGATGGAGTGTGAGGAGAAGCATTCTTGGCAAAAAGCACCGGCTAGACCATGAATAGCAAGCCAGAGGCGGAGTGGGGAGACAGGAAGCAGGGGGCTGGTGGAGAAGGGGTTGGGCGGCTCTTGCATGTCACTCCCAGCCGTGAAAGATCCTCATCACCTGAGAACTGGAGCACCACACAAGGAGCCTGGCAGAGAAGTAATGTGGCGGGCTGTGAGTCTTGTTTAACGATTCACTGTTGCCGAGACCGGTTTGGCTCAGTGGATAGAGCGTCGGCCTGCGGACTGGAAGGTCTCGGGTTCGATTCCGATCAAGGGCATGTACCTTGGTTGCGGGCACATCCCCATTGGGGGTTGTGCAGGAGGCGGCTGATCGATGTCTCTCTCTCATCGATGTTTCTGACTCTCTATCTCTCTCCTTTCCTCTCTGTGAAATACCAATAAAATATATTAAAAAAAAAGAATCGCTGTTAGGCCGGCTGGGTAACGCCCCCACCAAAGAGGTTGATGTCTGAATCCCTGGAAGCTGTGCATCTGTTCCCTGACAAAGGGACGTAGCACATAAGATTAAATTAGGTATCGTGGAGTGTTCAGGTGAGCCCCCTGTCACCACAAGGGTCTTCCTAAGAGGGAGGCAAAGGGAGAGGTGATTACAGAGGAGGAGTGCCAGGGTGATGCCACGTGAAAAAGACTTGTGGGTTTAAAAGATGAGGAAGTAGCCGAAACCGGTTTGGCTCAATGGATAGGGCGTCGGCCTGCGGACTGTAGGGTCCCAGGTTTGATTCCAGCCAAGGGTATGTATCCTGGTTTCGGGCACGTCCCCAGTGGGGGGCGTGCAGGAGGCGGCTGATCAATTTCTCTCTCTCATTGATGTTTCTAACTCTCTATCCTTCTCCCTTCCTCTCTGTAAAAAAACAATAAAATGTATAAAAAAATAAAAATAAAAGATGAGCAAGTAGTCATCACCAAAGAACAAAGGATGCCTCTAGAAGCTGGAAAAGCCTTGATTTGTGACAGCAGCAATAAGAGACGGATACACGCCGTCTTCTGTGAAGAAACACACTATAAGTAAGGAGAAGGGGAGGCAGGGACCAGTCGGAGGTCACTGTGTTATCCAGGCAAGCAGTGTGAGAGCTTGAACCACAGCAATGGCAGTCGGAGTGGAGAGGCGTTGAAGGAGGGGAAGAGTCAACTAGTCCAAGGTCTTGCTGCTACCGGGCAGGTGCTACCTGAGTGCAACATCAGGTGTCTTCCAGGCTCAGGATGTGGTTGGCTTATCCTGGGCAGAGGCCATCCTCCGTAGAAGGAGGAAGCTGTACCACTATAGACCCCTACAGGACTCTCTAATCAGGGGCCTGCCAGCCCAGCCCCACCAAGGCATCCAGAAACAAGCTCTAAGAAGTAAGAGCCTGGGAACTGCTATGGGGCAAAAGGTAGCAATTGTTTCTGCCAAGCATTAGGCCTTGCAGTGAACTTATTTTTCTTCCAAACAAAGAGATTTCGTAATCTTGGAAATGAGGTGCCCAGATTTAAATACACACATCTCCAACACAGTCGATGCATAGCCACAACGATATCCAACATGTTGAAATTTCATGGTCAGTGAAATAATACAGAAATCAAAGAAAGATAATAAATGAGAAACTAGGAGACCCTCTCTCAGCATCTACTCCACTCCTATATCATGACCCAGACCTACCGAAAACATGGCGTCCTGACTTAATCCTGCCTAAATAGGTCTGTTGAGAAGAAAAGGCAATGCAAATGATTCCGAAGCATTTTATATACATTTTCCCTGTTTTATTGTAAAAGTATAAACAAAAACCCACCAAGTACTTTGGAGTCTATCTACAAGGAAGTCTTAAAGGCACTGCTCCCGTACCCCTAACCCCACTCCCACTCCCAGGTGGCTTTGGGTCAGGCCTCAGCGACCTAGGAGCAGGTCAAGACCCAGGAGTGCCTGCAAATTGCAAAATACCAGGTATTCCAGTTAAAGTTGGAACAGGTTAATTAAAAAGCAGATATATGTATGCATGTATTGTTTTTTCTGGTGACAAAAGTGACATATGTTTACTATTGAAAAACTCAAAGATCTCCTGTATTTGGAAATACTTTCTTTCAAAATTTTCCAATAATTTTACTGTGTGTATCTATATATCTGTAATTTCTAAAAATGTTTAGATACTGTGTATATTTTCTTTTGCAAACCAGCTTTGTTTTAGATATAAATATGTAATTTTTCCATGCCATTAAATATACTTTTTAAATAGCTGGCAGTATTCTATCATAGGAAGGCATCAAAGTCACTTAACCAATTCCTTCTTGCTGGAAAACTGAGTGGCAACGTTACTTAGCAGAAGTCACTGAGAGGAACAGCCCACATATAAGGACACCTCATTTAAAATCTGCCTGAGGCTCTAATTATTCCTTTGCACATTTCAGCTATCCATACATCACCATCACTAGTTCACTGTAATTATATGTCATCTGTATCATACTTAACATTTCTCTTTAAATCAACTCATTCTTAAGTACATGTGTTTTAAAGGCAAACCTTATTTACTACTGTAAATGGAAACCCGGCATCATAGTTATAAAGGAAGGCGACTGGAAAAATAAATACGAAGGAAAACAAAACAGCGTGGTGAAAATATAGTGAAGATACCGCTACCCCTTTGCTCATTCTTTTATATCAAAAGGGAGATGAGGAAGGTTTGGAGGGCTTTTAAAGACAGTCTAGCACCAAGCCCAGACCTTTCTCCTTCCCTTGATCAGAAGATGGAAAAGGGCAGTAACTTCTCACGATGAGGGTCCGGGTTAGACAATACTGTATACTCCATCTGGAATGACTCTGCACCATCCGAAATAACCTCACGCGGGAAACACGTCTTTGGATAGACGACTGGAAGTAGCATTACTGGGATAAAAGCTATGGACACTTTAAACACCACCCAAGTTACTGGCACCACTATTTTACTATCATAGTGCCCGTTTTACTTCACCCTCACATAATAAATATGACAGACAGCAATGTTAAAACGTTAAGCTTTTTAGTGTAACATATTCAGCAACTGAATTTTCAAAGCTATGCTCATACTCATGCAGCCAGTCTCGGACCCTGGGCCAGAGCCATGACATAAATCTTCACTTAGTGGTAAGTCCACACAGCCCAACATTGCACTTCTTAACGTAGTTAAAGGAAACTCAGTAAAATATGAGGAAGTGACTTCAGCACTTGCAAACATTTCACAAAGTGTTTGTGCCAGCAAAGGTCAAGTGAGGATTAGAATAGCATGGATTCTACAGTATGCTTTTGAGAAATCAGAGGCCGGAGAAGCATTATTCTCAAGACACAGATAACTACCAATGTTCCGTAAGCCAATGAAAATGCTAAGAGGAACACATGCTGAAACCCTCCTATCCTGGCATGATAGGCCATTGCACAAATCAGTTAAAGATTAATGCAACTGTTAAGAGAAGATTCGAAAAATAGAAAAAGGAAACTGTATTTTGAAGCATGAAGAGTTAATAACAGTGGGAAGCTTCCAGATTATTTCAATTAATTTCTGGGCAGATACCCGTGTGTGTTTGTGGCTGTGGGAGAAAGGTGGGGGAGAAGATAATTAAAAACATGCTAAAAAGTTTCTTAGGTTTGGAAGGAGGTTCGAGATTCTGAATAATTTTGGGAATTTGTAGGAAAACATAAGTTTGTCTATGCTTAAGAACTTAATGAGGGCTCCTGGTAAGATACAGAATTTAAAGTCACTAAATAAAAAGGGAGGAATGGGGACAATGATGCCTTGATGAATCAGAAAAAAAAAATCACTACAAGGAAGAATCCAAGATGGCGGCATAAACACCTACACTGCTACCTCGCACAACAATTTCAAAAATACAACTAAAAGACAGAACAGACATCATCCAGAACCACAGGAAAGCTGGCTGAGTGGAAGTTCTACAACTAGAAGGAAAGAGAGGGGCTCACAGAGACCCAGAGGAGCTGCAAAAGCTGAGGTACTGAGACGCGTGTGTGGAGAGAGCGGGTGCCAGAGAACCTGGCTGGCTTTCTCTGGTGGGAGGGAGATGAGGACTCTCAACAGCGTTGAACCCCTTATCCTACGACACTAAACCCCAGATCCAGCCGAAACTCATATGGGGGGAGTTTGGACTGTGAAAAGGGAGAAGTGCACGGAAATTTAGGGGAGTCGCAAAAGATCAGAAGTCTGGTGGTGCACACAGCACTGCGCGCAGAGGACCGACTGCTGATTGTGTCACTGGCTTTCACAAGTGGGCAGGAGACAGACCCTCCCAACTGCGCCACTTCTGACTCCACTAAACCCCGGTTTCACGTGAAACCCTGGGGACCCAGACTCATATGGTCCCGGAGTGCAGGGGACCTGGAAAGGCAGCGGTCTAGAGGCACTGCGAGAGTGAGCACGCGCACAGGGACCGCTCCAGCCATTACCCAGTCACGTGAAACTCAGGGGCCGTGGAGGGCGGGGCCGAATGGAAGGCAAGGTGGTCCCTTAAGCCCTGAGACTCCACCCATCCCAAGCTCAACAGAGAGGCTTCTGCAGTTTTGCAAGTCTGGTATCATAAGGCTGAATCCAACACAGAAGTTCTCCCGGCATAGTGAAAATGCTGAGACAAGGGAAGGGAACACAAACAAAAGAAATGGAGGAAAACAAACGACTGGATATAGAGTTCAAAACCACGCTTATAAGGTTTTTCAAGAATATCCTAGAAAAGGAGGATAAAGTTAGCGAGACCCAAGAGGAGATGAAAAAGAACCTACTAGAAATGGAAAAGGACCAACTAGAAATTAAACATACACTGACTGAAATAAAAAATATTATACAGAGATCTAACAGCAGACTAGGGAAAGGCAAGAATAAAGTAAAAAATCTGAAATATAAAGAATCAGAAAACACTCAACTGGAAAAGCCAGGAGAGAAAAGAACCCAAAAATATGAAGATAATGTAAGGAGCCTGAGACAGCTTCAAGCGTACCAACTTCAAAATTGTGGGGGTGCCAGAAGAAGAAATAGAGCAAGATACTGAAAACCTATTTAAAGAAATAATGACTGAAAACTTCCCACATCTGGTAAAAGAAGTAGACTTTCAAGTCCAAGAAGCACACAGAACCCCATATAAAAGGAATCCAAAGAGGACTTCACCAAGACACATCATAATTAAAATACCAAGAGCAAAAGACAGAGAGAGTATTAAAAGCAGCAAGAGAAAAACAGTTCATTACCTACAAGGGAGCATCCATACGATTGTCAGCTGATTTCTCAACAGAAACGATGCAGGCCAGACGGGAGTGGCAAGAAATATTCAATGTGATGA
>PVJN01037888.1:0-20622 GCA_004026805.1 Lasiurus borealis
ACAAACAGATAGTTTCAACTAAACAATGAGTAATCAGCTCTGACCTTTCAGAGCAATTAAGGTTTGCCAGCCTTCTGGCCTTCAGTTTACATCCACCTAGTGAGAACAATTACATCCACCTAGTGAGAACAATATTTGGTCTCCGACAATCTTAAAAATGGTGATGGCCAAAACTGGTTTGGTTCAGTGGGTAGAGTGTCAACCTGCAGACTGAAGGGTCCCGGGTTCGATTTCGGTCAGGGGCATGTATCTTGGTTGTGGACACATCCCCAGTGGGAGGCGTGCAGGAGGCAGCTGATCAATGTTTCTCTCTCATCGATGTTTCTAAATCTCTATCCCTTTTCCTTCCTCTCTGTAAAAAATCAATAAAATAGATTTTTTAAAAATGGTGATGAACTTGAAAACCAGGATAGTGAATGTTGTCTAGGAGTACATGTAAAATTTTATGAACTCATTCTTTTAGTTAAGTGTAACTTAATAGGATCAAGTTCTCCCTATAACCAAACATCTATTACCAGTTACCCAGGTGACAGGGATTCTCACAAGGTGCTAATGAGATGTTCAAAGGAAGTTAAAGTAACTTACACATTGGAAAAACCTTAAATACTAGAAAATGGGTTCTCAGTGGCCTAAAGTTTTTTAAAATCTAATTTATCAGCAGAATGTCATATAAAATGAAAAAAATATATGATTACCTGAACATGTATAGATGCATACTACTTTCAGAAACTATCTGCTTGCAACTTTAAAAATTCAAATATTTTCCCTATATACAAAAATTCATGAGGTTTATGAAATTTTCTGACTTTTCCAATCACTAAATTTAGAGGATTTGTCCAGAGAACTTAAAGTTATTGCTGCATTTGTAGAAGACACCTTCTGCATTTGTTCTTTTAAACCTCTGGAACAAAGCATTTACTTTTACCTTTTCTTATGTATTCATTCTTTTCATAAACCCTGTGTGGTATGCTGGATATTAATTTTGGAGAAATAAACGTTCTTTCAGTTGTACTCAGTTTATGATGAATTCTAATGTCGTGAGTTTAAAAAAAAAATGAATCATGAAAGACATCTTTTTGGAGTTACTTTTTAAAATTCTTACCTGAGGATGTGTTTTTATTGATTTTAGGGAGAAAGTAAGAAAGGGGGAAAGAGAGAAAGAAAAACTGATGTGATAGAGAAACATTGATTGGTTGCCTCCTGTATGCCCTTCAACTGGTACTGAACCCACAATCTCTGTAAGTGCCCTGACTGGGAATTGAACCTACAACCTTTTTAAAAGTGTACAGCATAATGCTCTAACCAACTGAACCGCCTGACCAGGGCTGGGATTATTTTAATGTGTTACTTACATAGTCATTCTTTTTGTGCCTTTTGAATGAAATTTCTTTAATAAGTGGTTTTCAATGAGGGATATAGCAATCAGTCGTTTGTTACAATGTAGATTCCTAGTTTCACTTTCAAGGTTTCCCTGGTGGCCTTTTAAGTGCCACCCTAAGTGATTTTGATGCAGGAATATATGGGTGACTCTTTGAAAAACACTACTTTTCAACCAGGTGAACAGATATGTGAAAATATTGACATATGAAAAAATCAGTAGATATTATGAAAAAAAACCCTGCTGTATCAAATCTCCTATTAATTGAAAGAATATGTATGAAAAGAACTTAGTAAAGCACCATGTTTATCATTAGTAGTTTTTATAACATTGATTTGATTTATTGTATTTTGAAGCAAGCTGGTTGTGATCATGTGTTAAACTCGAAGGCCAGGAGAGACAAATGTGGTGTCTGTGGTGGGGATAATTCATCATGCAGGACGATGTCAGGAGTCTTCAACAGTGCTCATTATGGTAAGCTGTGTATCTGGTTCTAGTTTTCCCTTTTATTTGGTGTAATAATGGTATATGTGATGATGGTATACTAGTAATGGTTTGTTATTGTTTTGTCTACTCTATACCCTTAATTAAAATTGATTATTAGGGCGTTGGGAGCAGAGTGGAGAAGGTCAATGGAGGAAAAAAAACGAGGACAAATGTAAAACTTTCAACAGTAAAGATGAATTTAAAAATATAAAATACAAGCCATGAAGCTTTAAAAAAATATAGTTAAAAATTTTTACATTTTTACATTATTTGACAATAATGTGTGAATAGTCCCCTTAGTTACCACTGTGTTCTTACTACAGTTCCTATAATCCCTAGTATATACTGTGTTTATAATGTTTCCAGGAAACTTGCTTTTAATTATTTTTCATTATTTGAATAATTTTTTTTTGTATGACCTGGCCCATCTGTTGTGCTTCTTATTGATAACACATTGAAAATGTTGATTGAAGATGGAAGGATGAAAATATTAACTTAAATGTGGATTTTGAATTATTATTACATTTGGTTTTCCAGGAAGTATTTGTATTACAAGATGTAATTGATATTTGGCTATGATTTCATTTTTCTTCAAAATTGCTAAGAAAATATAGCAGATATTTTCTATTCCAAAAATTTCTGAGAAAATATTTTTTCTTTTTTATGGTAATAAAAGCAGCCCTTTAAAACTTTCCTTGCAAAATAAAAATTTGCTTTTATAGTTTTACTGTTCAGCTTTAAATTATATTCACATATGTTTGAGCACAGTTAAATTAGTATGAATTGCTTCATTTAAAGCAATATATTTTAAAACAAAATTTACTTTTTAATTTATATTAAGAGTATAGTACATTTCATACTATGATTATACTTTTAAATCTTAGTTACTAGATAACCTGACTTACTTTTGTAGTTATGATTTATTATTTCATGGGAGCCATACATATTTGATCCCTTTTTTTTATAATAAATGGCCCATATTTATCAGTCTGATCTGTATTCACTGGAAAACATTTTTTTTTCTGTATAAAACTATATGCACCCAATTGTACTATGAATTGACCAGTTTGCAAATGAAAAAAGATGTTAAATACATTTGTATGCTCTGAACAGCATTGTCACATCACTGCCCCCTGGCGGTAACCTTCATCTTGTCACTTTTGCCATGCTTAGGAATTGCCTTCTTGAAAAAGCAGGCTAACAAAGACAAATAGTGAAGGCTTTAAGAATATTTTATAGTAAAAGATCATGAATTAAAATTATTATTTTAGATTTATGGCCTACAACTGTATCTATATAGTGTATACAGAATTATCAAACCTTATATTTAAGTGTGATGCCTTAGAGAGATATAAATTAGGCTGCTCTAAAAACATGCAAGGTAATTTCATGTTGAACTTAAGCTCTTTTAAACTTCCCCTTTTTAATTCATTCCATATTTATCAAAGTGAGTGTACAAGAAAAATTTCAACTCCTTTTATTCATGTATTAAATAGAAAGGAAAATCCTATAAGGAAAGGGAAAAACTTAGAATTAATATCACTAGAGCAAATGAGAATGTTTGGACAACTATGAACTGTGTAACATGAGTACTTTTAGTATAGGGAAAACTTTACACTCTTTCTTAATATATATTTAATATAGTATTTCCTCATTTTTTGAGCAATGCCAATGTTGGTGAATTAGATCTCATAAAACAGAAATATTATTTTCATTTCTCTCAATTAAATGTTTTACTTTTCTCTTGATAATAATATAAAATGTTGGGGGTAGCTATAGAGATTTCTGCTTATATTAGAGACTAAAAGTTTAAAAAATATGCTTCTCATTAACACATTATTTTACTCTTTACTAAGTCTCTGTGTACATATATAGCAGTGCCCAACTATTTTGATAACTTTTGTATTTGTGGCTAGCATTTTGAATATTGCATTAAAAAAAACACGTTAGGAAATATAAAATGTAGCATAATAGCTTCATTCTTATACTCAGAATTTTAGAAGTAAGAAAACTTAGGAAATGTACTTTTTTAAGAATCCCAAACTCTCTTATGTTTCTAGATGACAATCAGTTTTTCTCAATTCTTAGCAATTTGTATAAGTCATTGATATAAAAAGAGTAAGCACTGGTATCATTTATCAAAGATAAAATGAAATTAAGTCTGACTATACCATTGAAATTTTTTTCAATTATTCAGCAGCAATAGCCTCTGGACCATCTGTTTTATTTGTGTGCGAAAGTTAACATGTATAAAATTATATTGTAGGTTATAATGTTGTCATAAAGATTCCCGCAGGAGCAACCAACATTGATATTCTTCAGCACAGCTATTCTGGAACACCAGCAGATGACAATTACCTTGGTAAACATTTCTAGTAAACAGCACCAATATGTGGTTCGTGTGCGATTTCATGGAGGTCTGCGGTTGATGTAAATTCTTGGAAGGCAAGCAGAGAACTCTGAGAAAACATGCAATTTCAGTTCATACTGAGCTGAGTCATCTGACTCCAGATACATGTTTTCTTCTGGACTCTACACTAATTCCTATTTGAAAAATATGGAACTAAATTCCGAAAAGTAAATTTGAATTTTCCTCCCCAAGAGTGTTTTAAATAACCATACAGGTTATATTTAAAGTTGCATGTGTGTTTAAAATAAAATCCTCTTCTATCTTTTAATATAACATTAGAGACCTGTTTGAGGTTTGATGTTTTAAAGAATTTTCTTAAGTTCTCTTTTGCCATGTAGTAAAAGGATTTATATACAGTTTTTAAAAAGTTCTTACATTAAAGAAAAAGAACTATGGATTCTTATTTTTAGATGTTAGTGAATATATAGTTATAGTATATTATCCTTTAGCTATTTCTAGAGTATAGATTTCATTTCTTATTTATTGTTAGAAAGTAGCTTTTAGGTTTAAGGAATTTCATTTAGGACCAAAGATGAAGAGAATGCTTTACAATCCTTTTTCTTCTGCCTGAAAAATACTTTAATATTAACTTATGTATGACTCACCAAGCTAGAGTAGAGCTGAAATTCAGAAAGTACCAGCTTCACATTAATGAAACTTGAACCACTGGCTCAAATAATCAATGCTTATAATTGAGGATCAGCATCTTTAATGAACAGCTTATCTCAGGAATTGCATTTGGCATTATAAAGTCAAATGTAAAGGGAACAACAGAATATTTGGGGGGAGTGGCAAAAAAAATTTAGAACTGATAGAGATGATGGTTGGTGTAACATTGTTCACTTTAAAATAGTTTAATTTTATGTTATGTAAATTTTTGTAAAACTGCAAAAATATTCTCAAAGAAAATAAAATGTCAATAATTTGATGAGCCTTTCACATTTAGTTAATATCTCTCGCTTAGATTCCAAATATAGATATTGTATCTTCCCTAGGAACTCCCAAGTTTAAAAATTAGAAATGTTCACCATAAAATAGCATAATGTTTGCAAGAGAACTGCTAGTAACAATATCAAAATCTAAATTGAAATGAACCAAAACAAACATGAAGGGGTTTCTAAAACATATGTATTTATAAAATTTGCTTTGGTAACTGAAAGTAGTGAAATGTATATGGTATTCCTCAATCATGATCTACTCATTTTCCTTAGTTTCAATGTAACTGGTACTCCCTTAAATAGGCCTACCCACTTTGGCCAAAGTGCAGACTTATGTGGAGCAATTTCCATTTTGTAGGGTAAATGTAGAACTTTATTGGTTCTTCATTGAATTTAGTGGAGTATATAAAGACACTCATAATAGTTTATTCAGAAGTAGAAATATCAAATTTATAAATATCTAGGTGTCTTTTTCAAGGGGTGTAGAATTTATTATGAAATTAACCATCCATAACTTGTATGCCCTAGGTGAGCTTCCTTGAAAGACAAAACAAATGTTTTCCAAATAGGTTATTATTCATCTGAGAACTATCATATAAGTAAAGCCACAAAAAAGATTTGGTTAATATGGCATTTTTATTAGTGTAAAATTAAAAAAAAATTATATACCCTCTTGAAAATTAAAATGCATAGGGCAATTTACGCACAATAACAGCATTGCATCTCCATGAAAAAGATCCTGACTTTTTATATAGAGAATTGTGTAGTCTTCACATGTCCTTCAAACATTGACCCTAAAGTTAAAAGAAATTACTTTTTATTTTTTTGATCTTACAGTCTTAAAGCTCTGTATATTTTTTCCAAGATAAATGTAAATGGAATGTTGTTGCAGTCCAGCAGCTCTCCCTGTCCTTGCCACTGATGGCCAGGATGATTGTAGCTGATCTTGCTGCTGGGCCCATGGCTTCTTTCTGTTTTCCCACTTCTGTACGTCCCTCCCGAACCTGCACGATCTCAGAAAAAGATTCCAGCTCAGATAGAAAAGTGTAGGGCTGACAGTTCCCTACATTGAAGTAAAATAAAGGATATCACGTTGTAGGAACAAAGTTTATCGACTCAATTATTTACTTTCTTCATTTCAAAAAGATTTGAATTTTAGAAGTTAAAAAATTTTCTGCACTGGTGACTGGTTTTGCTGTTTCATGAGTACCATTCTTTTACAGCATTATCTGACACTCAAGGGAACTTTCTTTTGAATGGAAATTTTGTTGTAAGTATGGCAAAGAAAGAAATCCATGTACAAGGAGCCATTTTTGAATACAGTGGTTCAAACAGCTCAGTCGAACGAATCAACAGTACTGATCGGCTAGAGGAAGAACTTGTTTTGCAGGTAAATTCTCAGAAGTCATTAAAAAGGCTTAGCTTTAATCATATTAGTAAACTATGTTGATGAAGTGTTTTGCAGTTGTTATTAAAAATAAAGTATTTTGTAGGAATATGTCTTTTATGAATTAATTGTATGCTCCTGTGCATTTGTATTGAGGTTTTGTGTGTGGGTAACTTGTACAACCCTGATGTACGTTATTCCTTCAATATCCCTGTGGAAGAGAAGAGAGACCAGTTCACCTGGGACCCATATGGACCATGGCAAGACTGTACCAAAATGTGCCAAGGTACACTGACATTAAAAGAGACAAAAATTTGTGCAGGCAGGTATAATTTGGGTTACTTTTGAGTCTGACTTGTATGGATCTGGCAGAATTCTCCCCTCTGTCCACACCCAGGTATACCACACAGACATACAAAGCTTCCCCATCTTTCCCCTTCCCATTCTCTTCACTCATTCTTTTTTATACTTAGCCTCACTTCTCTCTACCCATTTGAACATTCTGCATTACTATTCCTTTCCTTTCTCTTCACAGTTTCTGTCTCACAGTCACAGAAAGTTTCTCTAACTTCTTTCCCCATGAAATACCCCCCCCCCCATCCACACACTTCCCCAGCCCCTTCTCCTTCTTTCAGTGTTAGAGTGCCAAACATTATTTCATCCTTTTCTTTTCCTTCTGTGGCCACAAGAAATATGTTTGGACTGATAGCACAAATCACTGAAAGGAGCATAGTGGGAAATGAAAAGTTTATAGTAGGGGCAGAAAATAAAAAGACTGGCACCTTTAATGCTCTGTAATTAAAGCTATGGAATTTGTGCAATACTGTTCAAATCAGTAAACATTTATTGAAGAGACTGCTTTGTTTCAGGTTATTAAGAAGACTGTGATTCTTTGTTCAAGTTTTAAAGTCTAGTGAGTGAAATAGAGTCTGAATAGATGACCTTACTTTATAATGGTGAATACAGTGCTACAAGTAGAGACAGGACCACAGAAAAGGTAGAGGGAGCATTCCATGAGGAGATTACATCTGAAGGTACAGGGAAGTATGTGTAGAATGGAAAAGGGGTTCCCATGGGGACTAGAGATGTTTGGGATTTAAGGGATTAGTGGGTTAGAGGAGAGGATACTACTAAGGACAGGGTGGATATGAGCTGATAGAAAGAAGGTGGGTGGCCAGAAGTAGTGACCACAGATGATGGAGATTGGAGGGACAGTCTGACAAACTTACATCAAGGTGCCAAAGGAGTTGTGGCATCCCATTCAGAAGACTTGCTCCTGTGGAGTTGGCACAGGGGCATCCTGAATGGCTGTGTGGGAACCAGGTGCTTCTGTTTGGGCTGTGCCTCGGGGGTGGGAGGAGGCTGAGGAAGATGATAGCATGCTGACTGGGATAGATGCTAGCAGTAGAAACAGAGAGCTTCGATGGCACACAGGAGAAGGAATTCATTTCCACAGAAAGACCCTGCTTGTCCTTTACAGGAGAGAATGGAGGTTTTGGGAGCTGGGACCAGCTTTTGAAGATTGAGTGGGTGAACTGGTCCATGGGAGTGATTGTGGGAAGCCAGGAACACATCCCACGGTACAGGGAGATGAAGGAGTGTTCTAACTGTGAATACACCAAGCAAAGAATAACAAGATCCAAAATGGAGGGTTGGACAAGACACGGTCGGATGGTTTGGGGGATCTGAATCAGAAGAGGTCTCTTATACAACTGTGTGCAAGAGAAAAGAGCTATTAGTTTTATTGCCACATTGTGATACTGTGATTAATAGTCTCTCTTTTTTTGTGTGTAACTTTTGGTTTCTCTAAAATTAAATTTCCTCAGTCTTGTCTCCTTATTCTTCTGTGTACTGAAAGTTATCAGTCCCCAAACTTTTGGTGAGAACTATACATTTTGTCTGTCAGTTTCATCTATCAGTTTAAATTATTCTTCATCTGTGGGTACCATGGTCCTCTTTTCTCTTGTTCTACTGTTGCTTTTTAAGCCTGTTATGCTTTATTTTCAATATTATTCTTTTGTTTTGGATTTCCTATTTTCTAAATCCCATGAATTCCTCTTTTTGATTGATTTTACCAACTGGGTAGAACATATCCCCAGTATTTTCCTGAAAAAGGGAAGGTAGTTTTTTGAGACCTTTCATATTTGAAAATGGCATTATTCTCTTCTCAGGCCTGGCTGATAGTTTGGCTGGTATAAAATTCTAAGTTAGATTATTATTATTTTTTTACAATTTTGAAAGCCTCCTTTTCTGGGTTGTTTTCTGATATCCTGTGATACTTTCTGTTGTGGAGTTTTTGTGGATTCCCTCTTTAGTTATCCTGGTGTGAAATGTCAGGACAATGGGCCATGATGTGGGTATTTCTTTCATCTATTTTCCTAGGTTTTTGGGATGCCATTCCAATTCAGAAACATATTCTTTGGCTTGAGAAAATTTATCACATTATTCCTTTGATAGTTTTTTTCTCATATTAAATCTCTCTTCCATTTTTCTGAAATATGTATTATTTGGATATTCAATATCCTGGATTGATCACTTATCTTTCCTTTTCTTTTTCTTATTTACATTGTTTCCTTAATGTTTCTTCTCATAAATCTTGATTTGTTTCATGGGTACAATATCTATGTTTCTGAGAATATGAATCCTAGTCTGCAAGTTTTATTTTGCTCCCTGACATACCTGTTTCATTTTAGTTCCATTTTTATTTTGGTTTCTAGTGTATTATTGGTTTTCCTAAAATGTCTGCTGATCCTTTCTTGCTTTTTCATTATTAAGACTAAAATGCTAAAAATCTTGTGTGGGTCAGACAGGTCAAATAAGGATCTCATTATTGAGGAATTGGGTCACTAAATAGCCTTTCTAGATGTCATTGTGGATATGCCCCCAAGTATCATTGTCAGTGGATCTTTTCTCTTGGGCTAAAGTATCTCCCAAGAGAGAAATTCTCCCATCATTGTCTTCTTCTTCTTCTTTTCTTCTTCTCCTCCTTCTTCTTCTTTTTAAAAAAATATTTTTACTGATTTCAGAGAGGAAGGGAAAGAAAGAGAGAAATAGAAACATCATTGAGAGAGAATCATTGATTGGCTGCCTCCTGCATGCTCCCTTCTGGGGATGGAGCCTGAAACCTGGGCATATGCCCTTGATTGGAATTGAACACGAGACCCTTTCATCCACAGGCTGACATTCTATATACTGAGCCAAACCAGCTAGGGCTCCCATCTTCTGAAGGTCAATGAGGACCAGGGAACCAGAAAAGTTGACTTGGAGCTAGAGGGAAATGAAGACAATCAAGTCTGGATCTCATGATTCAGAAGGAAGACTTTTACATAATACCCTATTTTCAGTGCACTTCTTCCCAGCTTCCTTCAGCTGGGTCTGTGCCCTCAAGTTCACCTTCTCTGGAGTTATAATAGCCACAAGGCACACATGTCTAGTCTGTTGAAATGTGCTCTCTATGAAATACACAATGGATTTGGAAGACTTAGCATAAAAAAGAAATGTAAAATATATCGTCAATAATTTTTATATTGATACTAGAAGCCTGGTGCATGGATTCATGCACAATGAAAGGAAATTAATTAGAAGGTGGCCAGTGGGGTGGGACTGGGTGAGACAGTCCACACATGCCCTGGAGCCAACCTCCCATGGTCCCTCCCCAACCAGCCACACCTAGGGTGGCACCAGGGCTTGAAGAGTGTCTGCAGAGTGAGTAGAGACCCTCCAGCAGGTAGAGTCTCTCAGCTTGGCCTGTGGGCTTAGGGCAAAAACGGCTGTCTGACATCCTCAGAAGAATCCTGGAGTGGGAGAGTGCACTCTGCAAAGTTGCTGTTGCTCAGCAGCTCCTGTGTTGAGCATCTGCCCCCTGGTGGTCCAATGCATGTCATACCTACCAGCCAGTCGTCGATTGGCCACTGGCAGGTTATTTATATATATATATATATATATCTTGAAATTATCACTTGGATATTTAAGGGTTAAATATAAATGTTAATTTCACCTTTGTCTTTTTACCTTTTTTAATGTGAATACTAGAAAATGTAAAAAATACATACGTGGCTCACATTCTGTGTTTGTGGGACAGTGCTGCTTTCCACTGGAAGGGTAGGAGTGGAACCATTCTTTGTAAAAACTTTTCCATCAATTCTGCGTTTTTGTTTTTTTTAGGCCTACCCCTCACACACCTCCTCAGAGTAACCTGGTCTTTTTTATTCCTGGGATTTTCTTGGATTCCATGGCATGAGTGGTTTATTTCTTATTCACCTACCCCCTCCACTCAGGATTAAGTTTCAGCTTTCTTGACTTTGTTAAACAGTTATTTCCATCTACTTTTCATATTCAGAATTTCCTTTTCCTGCCTGCTGTGTTTCCTTTTTTAGTCTTTGTGTTCTTTTAGGTTTGAGCCTTTTCAAAATGCCTTTAAGAGTTATTTCAGTTAGTGTTGAGGAAGGAGCGGAGATAAACATGTGTACTCACATTTAGCTAACTGGAAGTATGCCTTGAACTTTGATAAAACAGAAATCTGATCATGTCAGTGACTGCTTAGACTCTTTCCTGTCTCCTCCATGTGGAAAGGCTAAAGTTTAATGTACTCTGGCGTGTTACAACCATTTCTCTTAGTTTACTTTTGCTGTGATTATGCTACCTGCCAAATCTCAGTGGCTTAGAACAACAAAGGTTTATTTCTTGCTTATACTGTTTTGGCTCTTAATTGTCGGACTCTTCTTTGTTTGGTATCTGTATACATGTAATTTTAAAAAAATTAATAGGCCTCTAGATGGTTTGACTCAGTGGAGATAGAGGGATGGCTTGTGGAATGAAGGGTCCTTGGTTCATTTCTGGTCAAGCGCATGTACCTCCAGTGCAGGCTTGATCCCACCCTGGTCAAGGCACATGTGGGAGGCAACTAATTAATTGATGGATCTCTCTCATCTCTCTCTCTCTCTTTCTCCTCTCTCTTCCCCTCCACTCCTCTCTTCCACTCCTCTCTTCCACTCTCCAAAAATCAAGGGAAAAATATCATGAGGTGAGGATTAACAACAACAAGTCAATAGACTTTAGAGTTGTTTTAGGTTTATAGAAAAATAGAGCAGAAGTTTCCTATCTATCTTCTTCCACTCCCCACCTCCATTCCTGTTATTAACATCTTATATTAGCATGGCACAATTGGTACAATTAATGCATTATTATTAACTAAAGTCCTTAATTTCCATTAAGGTTCAGTCTTTGTTGTACAATCTATGAGTTTTAACAGATGTATGGAGACATGTATTCACTAATACATCCACTCTCCAAGAAATCCCTCCCTCTATTCTTTCTCTAACCTGTGACAACCACTGATCTTTTTGCTATCTGTCCATGCCTTTTTCATTCATGACCCCAGGCTGAAAGCTCAGCCCATTTGGGGAAGGCTGTCTTAGAGATGGAGAGGAAGGAAAGAGCAGGCAGACAGGGCTTGAGAGCTTCTGCCTGGAACTGGGATAGGCCACATTCCTTACAATAGGTTGGCATAAGCCTGATGTCAATGGGCAGGGAAGCATGCTCCTCCCACTTGAAGTAGCGGTAACATTGTGGCAAGTGGAGAGGTGTAATTCTACCATAGGGAAAAGGGGAGCAAATAATGAAGAATATTAACAGTGTACCATATAGCATCAGCGTCAACCTGGCCACTCAGTTCTCCTCTCACAGCCACTCCTTCCAGCTATAATACATTTCTATCTGCTCCACTCACACCTGCCCACTTTTCTTATCTCTTCACTAAGCACACCCCTCAGTCTCTCAGGATTGAGTTTATTAGAGAAAGTCATCCCTGACTAGATTAATATGCTAGTCTGTCCTATATACCGAGTAGAAATGTTTTGTGTGTGTGTGTTTTTTTTTTTTAAGTAGAAGTGGTGCAGTCCAGCAGCCTATCCAGGCCCAATATCTTTCTTTTTCTTTTTCTTTTTTTAAAAAAATATATTTTATTGATTTTTTACAGAGAGGAAGGGAGAGAGATAGAAAGTCAGAAACATCAATGAGAGAGAGACATCGATCAGCTGCCTCCTGCACGCCCCCTACTGGGGATGTGCCCACAACCAAGGTACATGCCCTTGACCGGAATCGAACCTGGGACCCTTCAGTCTGCAAGCCGACGCTCTATCCACTGAGCCAAACTGGTCTTGGCCCAAGTAGAAATGTTTTACTTTCTTAGCTGAATCCTTTAGACTATTAGCAGACTTAAATAATTGCAGAGCATCTTTTAAATTTGACTTTTCTCTTTAATTTTCATTTTACATTGGTCAAGGTCTTCATAGAAGAAAAATTACCTGCATACGTAAGAGTGATCTTATGATAGCACCCGATCAAAGATGTGACCACCTACCACTTCCATTGTTTGTGACAGAAAGATGCAATACAGACTGTGACCTAAGGTAAAGGAGCAATAGTGTAAGCAATGTATAATGTAACCAGAGTAAAGCAAATTATTGAAAAGATGTAAAGCATCTAGTGCAGTGACTGGCATAGAGTGGGCATGCAGTTAATGTCTATCCTCTGTTCCTGCCATGCCATTATGAAATTTCAGGTTCACTGTCCTATAGTGGAACTCAGCAGTTGGTTTAAATTTTAATATTTGTGTAGGAAATAAAAACAAATTTGTCTGTAAAATATATACAAATAAACTCTAACCTGAAAACCCATGGTTAGGATCTGAAACAATAAATTTTGTAGCATGATTCTGTAATTCTCATCTAACTGATAAACTAATGAACTTTCAACGTTTTTAAGGATTAGAGAATCAATAGAGAAGGAAATAAATTTTGTCAGCATTTTGTCCATTAAGATACATGATCATAGTGGATAAATTTGCATTTCTAACTTAAATTTCTCACCAATAGGGTTTTGTGTGTGTGTGTGTGTGTGTGTGTGTGTGTGTGTGTGTGTGTGTGTGTGTTTAGTCTTAGAATGAAGCTAAGAACAATAACCCATCTAGCAGGTAACAATTAACATTGGGATGGCCAAAACCTCCTTCACTCAGCAAGGATGAACATTTTTATATGTTTATGATGGTGTTTGAAATCATCTAGTGAAAGCCTAGTGGTAGAAGTGCATATAAGTTGCATCACTGCAGTGCAGTGAAGTGAGGCACAATGATATTCTTGAGATACTGTTGGGGATGGAGATGAACTTTGTGTTCTATGCTTTGTCATACTGGAACACGACTATTGCCTGATAGGTTGCTGTACTATAATCGGAATAATTTGGCAAAAACTTGAAGATTTTACTTGTGGATGTTTTCCCTGAAAATGTCTAAAAAAAGATCACATGAATTAATAAGAAAATGTGGACTTGCTCTACAAAAACCTATTTACCACCTTTCAAAGGCTTTGTCTACATAGTCAGATCCTCAAGAATTCCTGATCACACCTACAGAGGGTTACCTGACACTACCTGAATATGAGTGAAATGTATTCAGTTATTGACTTACTCATACAATTATTGCTATGAAATAATTGGGTAATCTTGATCTAAATCAGTTCTTTTCAAAAGTTTTTGGCAAAGCTTGGGGTTGCAAAGCCACCCCCCTGAGCCAGCGTCAATAGCTATAGTGCTGGCTTCTGTCTCCAATTTTCACCAGACCAGCTATATTTTTACCTAAGTGGAGAACAAGTTTAATTAATTTGGGAAAAAAAGTAATATTTCTAACATCCTCTTCTCAGCCCTGCAAAAAAAAAAAAATTTCAAGTGCTTATACCATTTGAATACACAACACCACTGGGACTCATTTTCTCATCTATAAAATGAAAGTTTGGGCTGTATGATCTCTAAGAATTTTTTATTTAGAATTCAATGACATACAAAATATTTTCATATGGCTTGCTTATTGATTCTCACACAATTCTCTGAGTCTGATTTTTAAGATGCATCAGTCAGTTGTCACACCTCCTAAGTGTATGATCATCCTTCCCGGTAGGTGGCACATCATCGGCAAAAGTGAATGTTCATCCCAATGTGGTCAAGGATACAGGTCCTTGGACGTCCACTGCATGAAGTACTCCATTCATAAAGGACAGACTGTCCCAGTAGATGACCACTACTGCAGTGACCAACTGAAACCTCCGACCCGAGAGCCCTGCCATGGTGACTGCATGTTAACAAGGTGGCATTATTCAGAGTGGTCCCAGGTACGAAGAAAAAGTGTTACTTAAGAAAAGTTACTCCTTTTTCCTAGTTAAATATTTGTTTCTCTAAAGCATACTTTTATTAAGGACTCCCCCACAAGCCCTCACCATTTGCCTACACTTTTTTGTTTGTTTTTGCAGTGTTCCAGGAGTTGTGGAGGAGGGGAAAGGTCTCGAGAATCTTATTGTATAAATCACTTTGGCCACCGCCTTGCTGACAGAGAATGCCAAGAACTTCCCCAAGTGATGACTGAGAATTGCAATGAATTTCCCTGTCCCAGTTGGGCTACCAGTGAGTGGAGTGAGGTAACAGTAAACACACGAGGTTTGGCATTATTATGATATTGTGTAGGAAAGCTTTGCGTTGTAAGGCTTCATGTAACTCAAAACTACTTAATTTTACTTTATTTCACTTTGCAAATAGCATGGTTGTCATGACAATAAAAATTAGTAAGTGGTTTGGTTTGTTCTCAACATATTTACAGTATCTGGCTAACAGTAACCTTAACTGGTGTTTAATTTGCAACCATTTTCCTAAGAAAGTCCCACTGTCCACCAAAGCATAAGATACCTACTTGTTCTAAGGTTATCTTTGTACCTTTGTTTCTAGGACAAATAGATGTTGCACTGGGATTTGGGCAGCAAGTGTTGGTGGCTGGTCTCACTCAGTGAATATCTCTAGAGGAGTGAAGAGAAAAAAGGTCCTTAGGAAGGGTCTTTCAGCTGCATTTTAATATGCAAATGAATCCCTTGTGTCATTTTGCAAGTCATGGTATTGATTAATATTGAAAATAAGTAATGGTCAGTGATGTTCTTACAGTGTCCTGTTACATGTGGAAAAGGAACAAAGCGGCGACAGGTGTGGTGTGAACTGAATGAAGATCATTTGAGTGATGGCTTCTGTAATCCAAGTACCAAACCTGAATCCCTGAGCCCATGTGAGCTTCATTCATGTGCTTCCTGGCAAGTCGGACCCTGGGGTTCTGTGAGTACATGATAAGGGTTTTTCTGATTTAATCTGTCTTTACAGAATAGCACAAACAATGTGTTATATTTATTATTTTAGTAGATGCAGCTAAATTTGATTGATTTGTTGGAAAAATACCACTGCAACAGTAAACCCTTATCTGCAAAATTTTCTCAGTAGTGCTATTAATTTGTTCTGGTAACTATTTTAGCTTTGGCTTTGAATTTACTTTTAACCAAGAAGCCATAAATTTTGTGCTTTCATCATCTTTGTTTATAAATATTTTCATGTTGTTTCTAACTATCTTTTCTGTATTTAGAACAGGCCTTGTTTAGGTTTGCCAACAAGGAAGCTGGGAATGTGCAGGATGAGGCATGGTCAGGCTGGACAAGGGCGAGGGGTACTTTCTCACCTTCCCTTTGACTTTGTCTTAATGCTCTTCCTTCTATATCTCTTTGGAATTTATTCAGCATGTGTGTGTTACATGCTAGTGAGTAGCCCGGACTCCCAGGGACGCTAGGAATGGTGATGTCCACAATGGACTATCTTTAGCAGTCCTGCTCAGTTCCGTAGACACATATTAATGGCTTCTTTATGGAGTCAACCTACCTGATATTTAGTCTTCCACTTTTTCTGCTGCCTTCCATTCTTCTCCCATTATTCTTTTCCAAAAAACCCCTGCCCTCTCATGATGTGCCCAGAGTAGTATAGCTTCAGTTTTTTTTCATTTTGCCCCTAGTAATAGTTCAGGCTTAATTTATTCTAAGGACCCACCTGTGTATCTTTCTGACAATCCAGGATATCCACAGACCTCTGCTCCAACACTGTATTTCAGTTAATCCATTTAGCCTACTAAATGGCATACATGCACCAGCTAGATTTTTGGGGAAAAGTATTTAGTTTATCTAAATTCTATTGACTCTGCCTTCCACGATGTTAGTTCTCTATTGATATTTTCACATGATTATGTTTTAAAGATATAACAATAACTGCCAATTTCAATGTCAATACTTCATTAGTACGTATATAAATTTGAATAAATATATAGAGTAAATTTACTAATATTTAGTCTAGAATCTGGTATCAAAAACTAATAAAAAAGATCTACTGAAAGTATATTAATTGCATTTATTAAAAATTTAAGTTTCTGTAATTTTTAAATAATGAAGGTGTTTGATATCTGCTTCCGTCCTTCAGTGCACAGCCACCTGTGGACATGGGTATCAGATGCGTGCTGTGAAGTGTGTCGATGAGCTGCTCGGTGCCATGTTGGATGACAGGGTGTGCTATGGAGCTAGTCGACCCAGTGACAGGCAGGTAAAGGACACCTCTTCCTGGATTTTAGAAAAGAAAGATTTATGATACTGAAGAATTATTGATGTGTTAAAATTATTTCCACGTGTATTTTCCCCACTAAATGCCTTATGAACATTTGTGTGCACACTCATCAGAGAGATCTTATTGTTGTTGATCTTGCCAGCCTTATAGCTTTAGAGATGCTTTTTTTATTCTTTATCTGCCTTTGGATCACTCATTTAACATATATTTCCATCCTTGAATTGCAGAAGCAGGGCTTGTAAAAAAGTTCATAAATATCATGAACTTTTGAAGTGTGTTTTAAGTAGTGTGTGTTCATTCAGAACGTTTCAGTTCAGTGATATTTTTGAAGGACTATTTCACTTTTCTTTTTTAAACATCAGCACAAAAGAACCCAAACTTAAGGATTCAGAATCATATTATCCACTTCAAGCCCTTGATGTACTTTACACTTTTTGCTGGGGGTGAGGGGTAGGGGTAGGGGATACAACTCTTTACATTGTTTGTTCGCAATTGAGTAGTAACTGTACTTGAATTAGGTATGTGGAAGAACAAATGAAACATAGGATTTAATATACATCAGAGTGATTAATTGATGCTTTATAAGATCCATTTTTCTTTTGAACAGGACTGCATCGTGATACCTTGCCCAGTTATCCCTAAAATTGGGACCACTTTATTACCAGCTGTTCCCATGGGAAAATGGCGATATGGTTCTTGGACTCCAGTAAGTGATTTTATTAGGAGGTACAGTATTTCTACTATTGGAAATTTCTAGGCATCGCCAAAGTGGTTGCTACAGATTTGTCAAATTAGTGTATGCATTCATTCTCAGGTATTTTGATGGTTGGAAGGAGTTTGGGGTTTAGAAATAGGTATTTGATGGCCAAATCCTGCTGTGCCTTTCAAGGACTCTGTCTCTGGGCAAGAAATTTAGTTTTTGGGGGACTATTTTCTAATCTAAAAAATGGGGTTAATATGTCACAGATGGTGAGGAGAAGCAGATGGGACATGAAGCTTTTTATTAGCCTTTATTTAAACTACTGACATTTTCATGTTTTTCAAAACTGAAAGTTTTGCTTTAAGCAGATGTGGTATATATTTTAAAGCTTTGCCTATTCTCTGAATCAATGACGGGTTCATATCTACTCTATTAATTAAACTTTCCAAGATATTTTAAATAAATATCTTAGTGTTTTCTTATATAAAATGCTTTTCATATCTCTAATTTGCAAATAATTAACCAGTAATCCAGGAAGTTGATTGAGTGTTTTGTTCTCATTACCATAAATGTTTAATTTGTGAAATTTATAATCTAAACTGACTCGGATATTCACTGCCCTGTCATTGACTCAGAAGGTGATAGCATTTGCAATTTGATTTTTCAAGAAACTTGATGTTTTAGAAATTGGAGCAACAGCTATGTGGATGGGAAGTAGAAGAGGCACTAAATAACACCTTGGTATCATTCAATTTTTTAAGTGTTCTGCATCTTGTGGAAGAGGCAACCAAGCCCGCTATGTAAGCTGCCGCGATGCTCATGACGGAATAGCAGATGAATCATACTGTGCACATTTACCTCGACCTGCTGAAATCTCCATCTGTTTCAGCCCTTGTGGGGAGTGGCAAACAGGAGATTGGTCTCCTGTAAGTATTTTTATGAGAAAAAAAAAAAGTAATGAACAATTTAAATATAATTAAAAAGTACAATTGGCAGTTATAAAATAGTGATGGGGGATGAATACTATTGTAATAATTCTCAATGTATCAGGTGGGTACTAGACTTATGAGGGTGGGGGTGGGGGAGGATAACTTCATAAGTTATATAAATGTCTAGCCACTAGGCTATACAGCTGAAATAACATAATATTGAATGTTAACTGTAATGGAAAAATTAAAAAAAATTAAAATTTAATATTGAAGTATGATATTGTAGTTTACTACATTATTAATGTTATCTAAATTTCTGATCAGTGTTCAGCTTCCTGTGGCTATGGAATTTCAAATCGACAAGTTTTCTGCATCAAGTACCATCAACCAATTAATGAGAATCACTGTGACCCCGAAGTTCGCCCTTCAGCAGAACAAGAATGCAATGTGGCAGCCTGCCAGCCCTCGTATAGCAACTTTCCGAGTTCCTCTGAGCAGCCAAACCATTTTCCAGGCAGGAATTTTCCATTAACTCACAAACCAGAAGATAATGAAAAGTGGGGGGTCCATCCATCAATCAGAGGAAACCAATGGAGAACAGGACCATGGGGATCGGTAAGCCATCTTTATCGAGTTATATTAATTCTGTAGTTTTGTTATAGTCTTTTAACGGATATGTGTGTAATGACATCAAATGCTTTTATGCTACGTTTATCTCAAGATCAATAGTTGAAATCTTAAAGGGATTAAGCACATTTTGATATAGATAACAAATCCCCAGAGTTCTTATTGAATTATACTAATGTGATGTTATGCTTACAGAAGAATGCACTTAAAAACAATCAGATTACAGTCAATTTTAATAAAAGCAAAAAGAAAATCCTTTAAGACTACAAAGGTTTATGAAAAAATCAAACCCAGAAATTGGTAGCAGTGCAGCAGGCTGGTGTAGAAATATGATAAACTACAGAAGGTATGATTATATTTCATATTTTACATGAGATTAATGACACAATATAAAGAAACACACAATATAAAAGTTAAGTAACTTAACACTAATTGTTTCTTCATATTGAGACCTTAAAAACATTAATTCCTTCCGAAACTGGTTTGGCTCAGTGGATAGAGAGTCAGCCTGTGGACTCATGGATCCCAGGTTCGAAAGCACATCCCCAATGGGGGTTGTGCAGGAGGCAGTTGATTGATGTTTCTCTCTCATAGATGTTTCTAAATCTCTCTCTCCCTTCCTCTTTGTAAAAAAATCAATAAAATATGTTTAAAAAAACACACGGTAATTCCTTTTTACTTAATACTTAGGAAAAAGGTGAATTTCCTATTGCAAGCTTTTTTAAGACATCTCTTTTTCATGGATTGGATGATTTAGCATTATACAGATGCAAATTCTCCCCAAATTGGCATGTAGATTCCATGAAATACCAGTCAAACTTTAACTCCTTGTGGGGGACAGAGACTGATAAGTTATTTCTGAAATGTATATGAAAACTAAAAAGTCAAGAATAGTAAAAAACAAACACAAGAACACAGTCAGCCTTCATCAACCAACTCTAATGCAGTCCCTACTAAAACTCAAGTGTTCTAACAGATTTTCTCAATTCAAATGATGATTCCAACAAAGGGAGTTTTTATGTGGAGAGTTTGAATTTGAGTCAAAAGCTTATTTTTTTTCACCATGTAACTTCATGATGTGGATCTGTAGTTGTGTTTTGTCTTGACAGTGCTCCAGCAGCTGTGCTGGCGGTGTTCAGCGTCGGGCTGTGGTCTGCCAGGATGAAAATGGACAGAATGCCCATTACTGTGATGTGGCCGCCAAACCCCCTGAGGCAAAGCACTGTGACTCAGGACCCTGTCCACAGTGGAACTATGGGAGCTGGGGAGAAGTAAGTCAAAGTATTTCTTAAATTTGTAGACA